>CAUYON010172371.1:0-35409 GCA_963573935.1 Arctocebus calabarensis
CTATTCTGTTCCATACATCTATCTCTCTGTTTTTGTGCCAGTACCATGCTGTTTTGATCACTATCGATTTATAGTACAATCTCAGGTCTGGTAGCGTGATTCCTCCTGCTCTGTTTTTATTTCTAAGTAATGTCTTGGCTAAAGATGCCTTTTTAAAAGCAGCTTCATTCTTTCAAACTTCATGGCAGCCTAGCATTTACATATCCATGTATCATTATGTCACCTTTAAAAACAAACGTACAGTAATCCTACTTCTATGTGAAAATAACTTAGTTCAAAACCATCTTATAATCTATTTATAAAAGTTTTCTGTAATTATTTTCACCTAATACAGACTGCTCTCTCCAATTTTCTGTAATTTGTGAAATCATTTATAATAAACAAGTTGGAACTACAAGTATCTCCTTTAGAGTGCTTCTGGGGCTGTTTTCAGAATCTCTGTATTAGGTATTAATAAGAAAAGACAGCCTGAACAAGATTAAGACCCTACCAAAAATAGAAAAATTAGCCGGGTGTGGTGTTGCACACCTGTAGTCCCAGCTACTTGAGAGGCTGAGGCAGGAGGATCACTTGAGCCCAGGAGTTTGAGGTTGTAGTGAGCTGTGATGGCATCACTGCACTCTAAAGAATTTTGTTTAAATTGACTTATGTTTTATGCCTGATGCAAGCCCTACAATTTCTTTGTAAAAACTGGAGATGGTCAGTTACAACAGGAAACTGACCCACTAGAGTAGACATGAAGCATGTTAGACTTGCAATGACATTAAACTTGGAGCTTTAGAACATCTAGTGTGTCTTGTAGCATATAAGAAGCGCTTTGCAAGTCACTTTTACTTACTCATAACATGTATACTACTGAGGAATGTGGTATGATGTGGAAAGCTGAGTCTGAAGTAACTTTTCCTGGGCAGGTTTTGTATCGTCTTCCTTTAGACTGTAGAAAAAGTGTGCAATAGAATTCACAACAGAACAGCAAAATTCATAACAGATTATTTTTTGGAAAATCTCTCTGTGATACTTGCCCCTCCTTAGAAGACCCTCCTGTGATTCTGTGGACCTCTCAGAAACATTTCTTTCTTTCTTTTTTTTTTGAGACAGAGTCTTATTATGTTGCCCTCAGTAGAGTGCTGTGGTGTCATAGCTCACAGCAACCTCCAACTGCTGGGCTCAGGTGATCTTCTTGCCTCAGCCTCCTGAGTAACTAGGACTATAGGCGCCTGCCACAATGCCTGGCTAGTTTTTAGAAACAGGGTCTCACTCTTGCTCAGGCTCATTTCAAAGTGCTAAACTCAAGCACTCCACCTGCCTTGGCCTCCCAGAGTGCTAGATTACAGACATGAGCCACTGTGCCTGGCCCTTCAGAGACATTTCTCTCATGGGGGCTCATGGGTCCCTCTATAAATACTGAGTAATCACTGACATTCACAGTGTAATTGGAACACTATCCATAGTCAACACCACACAATTTTCAGAGAACTCTCACACAAATTGCTTAATTTCATCCCTGTAAAATATCTTAGTTTTATCAGAGAGGAAATGGGGGCATGGAAGGCTCAGTATTTATTTCCTAACATCAAACCAGTTTCAGTAGACTTAAACAGAAATTGTGTCTCTTTTTTTGGTTTGTTTGTTTTAAGTTATATATTTAAGAAAAAAAATCTTGGTAGATTTGGCAGCAGTTACTACAATTAATAATAAAACTGAAATAATAAAGATAAACATCAAGCTGAGATTGTCCAGTCCTTATAGCGTGGTTACACCCAAGCCTTATCTTAAATCTGCATTTTTTTTTCCTCGTGGTTTCTGTCCTTAGAGCAAAGTGGCTATTTGCTAAATATTGATTAATTGAAAGATCAAGCATTAACTCTTAAATGTAGAACTCTGTAGAACAGGGCTCTGACATTGAGTTCCTGGGACCCCCAAATGACCTGTAGAGAGAATTTAGTTCTGTGAACTTGTAAAAGGGAAAAAGTTACATCTTTAGTTTCATAAACTTCTAAGGAAATGCAGCATTTCCTTTCATCACGAATGCAAACAACAGATCACAGTGGTATATCAGGACCTGTGGCTTCCTCACCAGTAGAGAGCATAGATGTTTGCATGTCATGTTACAGTGGAAACATACTTTGAATCACTGCTTTGAAATCACATTTGTTATTAGAGTTGCTGATGGATTCTGTCATTTAATGCATTAATGAAAACACTCAGTATATCATAGAATTATTTTTGTTGTTCATATCCCGGACTCTTTTTCAAGTTTTAGGTACAACTGTTTCCCTATGGAGACCTTTGTATGTTATTTTACAACTTTGAGTCTTGCCTGCCTTGCTAGACTGGCCGAGGGGTCCCTGGAAGGCACAGGTTAGGAGCCTTGCTCTGTTCCTGCTATCTTTTTGGGTTTGTTTGTTTACACATGTGTAACCCAGGAGGGGCCGTGACTTACAACACCCTGACTCACTGTTACGTCAGTTGTGTGAGAAGACAACATAACTCCTCGTTTCATTCTAGAGTTACTTTCCCACATCAGTTAGGGCATGGTTTCTCTGATGTGGGTGGGAGCAGGGAGAATGAGCTCCCTAGGGGCTCTGATATGCTCCCCTAGGGAAGAAACCCTGGACAAGAGGGCCAGCTGCACGTTGCTGTACGGATCAGAGCACACATGGCCTGGCCATCGGGAAGTGAGATAAAATTCAGCTCCCTCTTCTACGGAGTGGAGAAACAGTGGCTGGCTTTTTAAATCCGGCCCTCACCTGTCCTGTTAAGAAGAGGTGAGGGCGCTCTGGGGCATCCACCTTTACAGGTGGTAGCATAACTTTCTCAGAAAAGTATCAGCACTTCCTTAGTCAAGTGGCTTTTTAAGTCCTGATGAGTCTAAGAAACAGAAAATGAAAATGCCCCAGAAAGCAAATGTACCCACATGTATAGAACATTTGGGATTCGATGGTTAAACAGGAAGAAAAAATAGTCAACATTTCGTGCTTGCTGTGTGTCGGGCACGGTTGTTAGTGCTTTGCGTGTATCTCATTTAATGCTCTCACTGACCTCTCACTATCTCCCTTCCACAGGAGAGGACACCTAGGCTCAGGGAAGTTAGGAAGCTTCCCCAAAGTCACAAAGCTAGCAAGGTGGGGTGCCGAGATTCAAGCCAGGGTTGTGCGGTCTTTTTTAACCTCTCTCTCTGAATAAGTAAGAGAAAATAAATTCTAGTTTAAAAATAAACCTCGTCTGGTGAAACTCACACACAAAATGGCCCCACCACAAAACCCTAGTTTCAGAATATGTCAGTAGCTTATTAAAGACTGTCTAACATATTCAAAACTTATTTATTTTTTCATGGCTCATGGTCCCATCCCAGGTGACACTTAGCCTGGTGTGGCTTAATTTGAAGATGAGGTTTCCTTCTTCCCCGCAACTTTCATCTCCGTCCTATGGTCTGTAAGTCAGCAGGTCACGTGTTCTGATCCCAGATGGAGGTGACTGCGTTTTGTAAACATTTGTAATCACAACATTCAGGAGACACCAGACAAAAGGTTGCTGCATTGATGTTTGAGTAACTGTCACTCATTCTGTTCCTCCTTCCAGGGGCCTCCCTATGTTAATTTTTGGTTAAGAAGCATTGGTTGAGAAAATAAATCTCTCTGGCTCACTTGCCTATGATCTACGGAGCACTCCACCGCTGACTTTACCTGGGACAGTGTTTTTCCTAAGGAGAAGAGAAGGTTATGAAGCAATTCAGAGTTTCAATATATTGTGTTACTATTTACTTTAAGTAATCTTAATGAATCAGCCAACAATATTTACTGAGTGACTGGTAAGCACCTGTATCTTTGAGAACTTGACTTGTTTGAGCTCCAGCTGAAGTTTTCTGACTAAGGATATAAAAAGTCTCTGGATTATTTTTTTCCATTACCTGCCCCAAGGACTTTGCACTGGGTTGGACCAAAGCAGGGAGTTATTGAAGTCTTTGGTGGCATCCTACCCTGAGTTGCTTCCCTGGCTTGTGTGGGAGAAGGGAACGGAACCTACATATTAAACCAGCTTCTCTGACTATTTTAGTTTTTTAAAATTTAAATGTAGATAAAAAGTTAAAGATCGTTAATCTAGTCTAGCCATAATCTGAACGTGGACCCCTCAGCCCAGGGTGAGATGACTTCTAAGCTTATACAGCTGGCAGGTATGGGGCCAGGAATCATGTGCCCATACACTGGAACCTACATGTGTTATACCCCCATCTGTGCCTTTAGCCCCTTACTTGTGTCCACATAGTCACAGGTGTAATGGGCATTTGTGAGTCGGTTTTACAGGTATGGGAGAGGAACTCAACGCATTATAGTTCACTCAGAGCTCATCCCAGCAGAGTGGGAATCTGTCCAGAATAGGGTGCAAGGACCCAGAGTGTCTGGGGTGGGAGTTTGCCTGGACCCCCCTGTTCCTCCAGCTCTGCACCTGGAGGTTCCTGCTTCCCCTCATCCTGCTTGACCTTGAGCAGCGTTGGCACAGTGGCTGCCCCTTTCTGGACATCCTCCTGGCTTGGCTTCCAGGGCCTCACTTGCTCCTAGAATTCTCACCTGATTCTCTGGTCAGCCTTTCCAGTCTCTTTCACCAGTTTTTTTTTTTTTTTTTTTTTAACTTTTTAATTTATTTATTGTTTATTTTTATTTATTTTTGCTTTTTTTTCACCAGGGCTAGGTTTGAACCCACCACCTCCAGCACATGGGGCCGGTGCCCTACTCCTTTGAGCCATAGGCACTGCCTTTCCACCAGTTCTTTTTCCTCTTCCTCTGAGCTTCCAAGTCAGTGGCTTTTATCTGCAGATACTAAATCTCTTATATACAACGGCATAATATTTTCATATAACCTATGAACATCCTTCCACATACTTCATATTGTACCTAGATTACATGTAATATCTATTACAGTGTAAACATTATGTAAATAGTTGTTACACTGTATTTTAAAATTTTACATATTTTTTGTTGTATTGTTATTTATTTATTTATTTATTTATTTATTTATTTATTTCCCTGAATATTTTTGGTCTGCAGTTGGTAGTTCCTGCAAATATGGAACCGGTGGATGCCGAGGACTTTGCAGGCGACTGTGATGAGCTGCTCTACATGTCGGAGTGCCCAGCCTGCTTCTCTGTAGCCTCTCTTTCCAAGGCTGGAATTGCTGCCAAATTTATGCCCATCCCAGCCTTCCTTTCCTCTCCAGGCCTCTCCTCCCCCATCCTCATCTACCTGGTCATTGGCTTAGCACATCTGCAGCCCAAAGGGCCTTCTCCTCCCTCCATACACAGTCGTTTTAATAACTGCAACAGGGTCTATCTGGTTTCCACATCCTTCTGGCATCTGCAGTCCTGTTAATTCTTCCTTGGGGCGTGTCCGAGACTCCTTCTTTGGCCTCCCTGTTGCCACCGTCACAGAAGCTACTGCTGTCTCCTCCCAGGATGGCTGTGAGTGCTCTCCGGCCTCCACTCCTGTCTCTCTGCGGTCAGATTTCTACTTAGCAGCCTAGCTGGTCTGTTTGTGAAATCTAACTGGTTCCGCTGCTTGTTTGCCTCTTACTGCCTTTTGGATAAAATGCAGGATCTTCAAAGACCCGGTGACCTGGCTCTTGGTTTTCACCAACCCAGCAGCTCCAGACTTGTGGTCACACAGATCCCAGCCAAGCATCCCTTGCTCGGGCTGCTCCCGCACCCCTCCCCTCTCTCTTCTGTCCTTTGTTCTAGATGCAAGTGTGTTCTTCTTAAAACCC
This sequence comes from Arctocebus calabarensis, assembly GCA_963573935.1. NCBI lineage: Eukaryota > Metazoa > Chordata > Mammalia > Primates > Lorisidae > Arctocebus > Arctocebus calabarensis. Next base: position 5,758 of record CAUYON010172371.1, read on the forward strand.
TTCCTGGGTCGCCCCATCTGTGCCCTCCCCTTTACTTTTTTCCTGCCTTTCTAGCTCCTGTCACTCTTTGTAATTATTGGCCTACATAGTGGTAACCAATAACAATAATAATAATAATAATAACAGTTCACATCTAGTGAGTGCTTATTGTTTGCCAGGCTTGTGCTAAATGTTTTACCTGAGTGCCCCAGGGCCTAGACCCTAGATTTGAAGTAAATAATCTTTTTGTTTAAATGACTTTTTTCAAAGCTATGACAGTTTCACCTAAATCTAATTGGCCCTTTAATCCTTCATGTGTCTGAAGATTTTAAACTTAGTTTTCGTAGAAACAGTGTTTTCCTTTTGTAACTATTCATGAAATAGTAAATGTAATTATGAAATGACATTAATAAACATGACGGAGATAAATAGGCTTGAGGACACACAAATGAGCACTAGTGGAGAAAGAGCTCAATGCACAGCAGCCCGAATGCTCAGGCACATGAGACTCTGGTCCACTGGCCAGCAGTGTCACTGGGCTGTGGGCTCTTAGGGGCCATGGCAAATGGCTCCTCAGGAGAACCGGAAAAGCCCCTCTGCTGTTGCTGTTGCTGTTTTGTGCCACGTAGTATTTGTAACAAACCCTCATCCTTACCCATGTTATATTGCCTATGTTATGCTCATTTTACCAACCATCTCCTTGCTGATAGCAGGTGCCTTGGAGGTAGAGATCGAGTTACTTTTGTTCCTTCGTCTGTGCAGAGGGTGGAGCCTGGCTCCTGGCCCAGCTGTTGGCTGAACAAAGGAAGGTGCTACTTACTACCTTCTTGGTGGTTCCAGGCACTCCTGGTTGACTTCTGACCCAAACAAGGAGCCTCTTCATGAGAGATCCCCTTCCGAGCTCCCTTGTTGGAGGGGTACTGGGGTGATGAATAAATGTGAAAGTCTTATTCAGAGTATTTCCTTTTAGAGGTTGTATTTTCAATGTGTATTTGTGTGTAATTAAATCACGCCCTGCAACATCCTCGTCTTCTTCGTCCTCTGTTTAGTCATCTCTAGCTTTTTGTTTTTGGCTAAGTCCCTTTCTCTCCTTGGTGTGCTTAAATGTGGACATTTGCCAGTCTTCAGTCTGGGGGTTTCCTCCCTCCCACACCTTTGTTGCTGTAGCCGGGGCCTCTCTGCAGGTGGTGTCTCCAGTTCTCCCTCCCTCCTGGGTATGTTCCAGAATCTCACACAAACCAAACACATGCTGTCCTCTTCACCACTGTGCTTCCACCTGCCTAGCTTTCGCAGAGGCCCGTGTGTGGACAGCCAGCAGGTGTCTTCCCCTGCACTCCTAGCCCTGCCTCAGAAACCTGTGATTGCTGTCACCATGAGGAAGTCATAGAACTTCTCTGGGCCTCAGTTTCCATCTGGAGAGGTTAAAGAAAAGTCTGTGACTTTGTTGGTGATGGCACGGCCTTGAGAAGTAGGGTCTCTTTCTGATTTTCAGGTGAGGAAGCAGGGAAGCAGGCACACTTGTCACTTGGTCACTATTTTAGTGAGTCATGGCTCCTATCCCATTTCTCAGCTCTTGGTGCCTGGCCTTGAAATGAATGCAAATGCTCTTTTAGAAGAGGTAGGTTTTAAAAATAACATTTCTTTCTGGTGACAAAAGTGTGCTGATTTTAGGTGATTTGGAAAAATAAAAACAGATGACTGACTTAGCAACCACCATTCACTGTTTGTGAGATTTTTCTAGTAGTTTTTTCCTGCAACAGATGCGCTACATATTTAGGAACATAATGCTTTTTAAATTAATATTATATGCTAACTATTTCCTCTGGCATTAAGATTCTTGAGAAACACAGTTTTCACCAACGCTTCATAGTGTATAGTTTACATTTGGCCCTTCATCTATCATTAGTAATCTATGCTATTTCAGCTTCTTCCCCAAATACTGCATGGGTGAACATCCTCCTATGTAAGTATTTATCTGCCCAATTTGGGATTTCCTTAAGGTGTATTTCTAGACATTGATTTACTGGGCATGAAGATATGACTATTTTTAAGCCTTTTGAATTGCATTGTTACTAACTCTTAAGTTAAATGATTCTTCAAATTGATGCAATACAAATGGCTTATTCTTGGTTAGTTTATATCGAGTCATGAAGTTAGAAGGAAAACTGGATGAATGAAAGCAAGGAAGCGAATGGGGCATCATTCTGTGAGGTGGTGACATTTAGTAAACTTCCTGGTGGCTTCCTCCCCTGAGAATGTTCATGGAGATTTGGACATTGCTGGGTGCCTCACTCTTTGAATTAAGAATTCGCCTTTTCAAGTTTTGTCTCTGATTTCTGCTGGATGGTTTCTAGATGATGGTTAATGATGAGGGAAAGTGACATGCATCGAGTGTTTCTTACATTCAGGTACTTTCAATTCTTCTAGGAACCCTCAGAGGTGAAAACTGTTCTTATTCCCATTTTAAAAATGAGGAGGTCGGCATTCAGAGGCATCCTTCATTGTCTGCCCAAGGCCACACAGGGTGAGGCGGGGCTCAGCCCAGCTGGACCAAGCTCATTCTCATCCACAATATGGATCTCCAAGGGCAGTTCATACCTTTTCTTTCTTGTTATCTTCTAGTTGGAAAAGGTTTGATGTGTTCTTACAGCATTTAAAATGGACAGAATTTAATCTCCCCTGAACTCCAATTTGTGATCATCTCATCTTCAACCAAACCTTTCCACTTCCTAAGATCAGGCCTGGTAGTACTTATAAGCAATTTGCTTAAAAATACTAAATTTGGGCTTTAACAAGTTTAAACACATCCTAAAGATTTTCTTAGAAGACACCCAAGGAAAGGAGGGGGCACTTACCTTTTTCTTAGTTTGTTCAGTTTGTTACTAGTGAATGTCTGGAAACACCTGTAACTCCAGTACTTTGGAAGGCCAAAGTAGGAGGACCACTTGAGGCCAGGAGTTTGAGACCAGCTTAGGTAACATAATGAGACCACGTCTTGGGAGGGGTGGGAGAGAGAAAGTGAGAGAGAAAAAAAGAAAAAAAATAGCCAGGCATATGGTGGAGAACACTTTTAGTCCCTGCTCCTTGGGATGCTAAGGCAGGAGGATCGTAAAGCCCACGCATTCAAGGTTACAGTGAGCTGTGCTGGTGACACTGTACTCCAGCCTGGGCGACAGAGTAAGACCTTGTCTCTAAAGTAAAATAAAGTTTATGTGAGTGTGCAAATTGTTTCAGCTAATACATTTGTTATTTTTAACTAAAAGTGTTATCAAGGGGATGGCGCCTATGGCTCAAAGGAGTAGGGTGCTGGCCACGTATACCAGAGGTGGTGGTTTCAAACCTGGCCCCGGCCAAAAACTGGGAAAAAAAAAAAAAGTGTTATCAAGGGATCAACTTCTCAAACTTTTTATCAATGGCAGTGACACATACTATCTGTAGAAGTTTGACTGGACTTGAGAGATGTGGCTAGTCTCTGCAGAGTAGGTGAAGTCTCTTTGAGGTTTGGGTGACTTTTGTTTATAGTAAAGGTTTTCTTCTTCTGAATGGTTCTTAGGAGATAAAAGTGTTTGGAGACCCACCAGTCCTGTGTTGGTCAATGGGGGTCTTGTCTCCATTATCTGCTAACTGTGTGACCTTGGGCAACTCACTTACACCTGCTTTGGGACTTCGTTTTACTATCTGGAAATTAAGCAGCATTAAACATTCTATAATTCTCTGAAATTGTCTTTGAGAATTTTGTACTCTCGGCTCAGTGCCTATGGCTCCATGGTGTCACCCTCAAATGTCCAGGGTGACAGCTTAAGGCTCTGTCTCAAAAATTTTTTTTTTTTTTTTAATGGAAGTTTTTAATTTGGAGTTTTTCTGTATTATACCTGTATAATAGAAACTAAGAGAGTTGGGATTTTTAATTTTTGTTTTTTAAAAACTGTAGTGTTTTCCTTTTTGAATGAAAGTGCTATTAAATTGCTTTCAAGTTAGAATTCCTCGGAGATCTTAAAGGATTCTCAAACTGAACATGACTGAAATATTCACTCAACTCTCTAAGCATGTTTTAACTTACCTAGAACTTTTCTTGTTAAGATTTATATATGTGCAAAATTTAAATTCTAAAACATTGCAAATTCTTGAAAATAATTTTCATATTCATGGAGTAAATTTATGGGTCAGAGCTCATGTCTGCTTGAATGGGCCAACATCTTTAACCCAAGGGGTTGTGTTAAATAAGTACTTAATAAGTGCCTCTTAAATGAGAGAAAATTAAAAGAAAATAAATTTGTCCCCTTCCTTATCATTTTTTACGAGAACAAAACAACATTTAAAACCCACATATGGGATAACAAGATCATTTTGTTTGTTGCCACCTTCCAAAGATTGACTTCATCTTAATTAAAATCCTAAGTGAAACAGAAATAGATATCACAATATACGCTAAGGCTGTGCAGAGCAAATGAGTAAATACCGTACAGTGCTGATCCTCAGAGTGGGGGAGGGGTCAGTATTTTATGAAGTGGTGCCCTAACGGTGTGTGTATGTTTGGGCAAGAGGTGTTTGGTGGGACAATGAAGAGTCTGTTCTCACCCGGACTGGTGGCGGGGGCAGGGTTATATGAAGGAAGGAAAGATAAATTATAGGGGAGGAGTGGAGGTTGCACGGGGTTGGAAGGGGAATCTAATTGCCGGGGAAAACTTATTATTTGCTAACAAACATGATAACAAAACCGTATACATTATAATGTACTTATAAATATTTGCCACACCTGTAATCCCAACACTTGAGGAGGCCAGGAGTTCCAGACCAGCCTGGGCAATTTAGCAAGACCCTGACTCTACAAAAATAAGTAAATAAATAAATTAGCTGGCTATAGTAGTGCAAACCTTCTCTCTTCTCTTGCTCACGCCTCACACGAACAGACTGCCATGGGCCATTCTTCACCATTTTTAGCTGACACGATATCTGCAGAGTCAAAGGTAGAAGCACAGAAACACTGGCTGCAAAGTCACTTCTTACATGTTAGACTTATAAGGTCATAAGGCCTCCAGCCAGGTGTGGGCCTGGGCACCAGGTGTGAGGGGGCATTGAGGATGCCTGTCTTGGGGAGGGGATCATGCCAGAGTGCCTGACAGCACGAGGAACCTCAGCAGAATGTCTGTTGAGCTGTACAGTCATTTACTCATACTGGTGGGCAGACCTACTCTCAGGGTCCTTCAGCCTACTTTGTCACCTGCCATCTGCCAGCTTTCATTCTTTCTTATCAAACCAGATTCCAACATTATCTTTTTTTTTTTTTTCCCCCTTTTTAAAAAGAAAAATGGTTGGCAAGCAATCCTGTGCAGATTGACCATTTTCCTTTCCTTGTTAATTCAGCATGTCTAAGACAAAGCTGGAATGGACTCAGGTGGGAAACTGACATGACAGCTCGGCTCACACCCCATCCACTCTTTCCTGGGAATAGGCTCAGGCTACAGTGGTTCAGCTGGGTTTTGGCTGGAGTGAAACTGGGGCCATTTGAGCTTCTGGTTTATTTGTGTTTTGAAGCCCATGGCATCTGCTACATGACCTTCTGGTCATAGGAGTGAGATTTCTCATATAGCCTTCCCAGGCTGACAGGAGGCAAACTCAGAACTGTGTGGGCTGAGTACTGATCCCAACACATCCGGGCTCTTTTTCTTCTCTCTGTCCTTCTCAGACATAGGGTTGATTTTAATGACGGTCACATTGAGGCCAGTATGCACTTTGGGCTCCACAGTGCTCTGCCCAGTGCCGTCTTCTTGCCTTTGGGGGTGTTCTGTAAGAGTGAGGCTTTGTCCCCCCCACCTTCCCCTGGAGGAGGGGAGGGGTGCCTGCTTCTCTGATGCCTGAAAGGAGGAGGAGATGCTCTGGGAGGGGGTAGCTGGCAGCAAGTTGTTCATTAGCAGCCTGCCTGCCTTCTGCTGTGGGTGCTTAGTGACTGGCAGTGGCAGCTTTTGAAAAAATAAAGATCAGAGAGAGAAGTCTGTGAAAGCATCCTGTTCAGTTAATTTTCTGAAGCAAATGGAGGGAAGGCCTGTTTGTGAGGCGTGTTTCACATAAGCCCCAGGGCCTGCTCAAGAATGGAAGGTTAGGAAGCCCCTTTTGGGTGTTGCACTCTCCTATCTCAGGCTTCCCAGCCGTGGCCGTGCTGGCTACAGGTAGAGGCCAGCAGGGAGGAAAGTGCTGGAGACTGGGAGCACGTTCCAGCCAGGAGCTGGCCGCTGAGTGGTTCCACTTGCTGACAGCGCTGAGGAGCTCAGAGGGTGCGTAGCAGGACTGACCTTGTTCAGACAGCCACTGCGGGGGCCTGTGCTCAGCACCTATGGGACCCAGAGAAAGGTGGCACAAGACAAGATTTGTGAGGTTGGAAGTACCTTGGGGGCAAACTTGTAACTGTATCATTGGGGTACTTTAGTCCTCCATTGTTAGTGTTCATGTATTTTTTTTTTTTTTTTGAGACAAAGTTTCACTCTGTCCCTGTGGGTAGAGTGCGATGGTGTCAGAGCTCACAGCAACCTCAAACTGTTGGCTTTGAGCAATCCTCTTGTCTCAGCCTCCAGAGTAGCTGGGACTACAGGCAACCAACCCCGATGCCCAGCTAGTTTTTCTTTTTTTTAGTAGAGATGGAGTCTCACTCTTGCCCAGGCTGGTCTTGAACTTCTGAGCTCAAGCCATCCATCTCCCTTGGCCTCCCAGAGTGCTGGGATTACAGTATGAGCCACCGCGCCTGGCCTGTGTTCATGTATCTTTTCAATCTATTAAATAAATTTAAATATTCACATACTCATATAACTAATAGACTCCTAGAAATTTTATTCTTTTAAACATTTACACTTTATTACCAACATACTTAATTAGATTCTCCTTGACATCATTGGCCAACTCCCTTAGATTCTCTTAAACGTTCACAAGAACTAACGTAGAGGTCTTATGGCAGTGACACAAAATTCCTGATCCTCGTGTTTAACTTAAACATTGGCACTATGGGTTTAATTCATTTCTTTGTGACTTTTGAACCCATTTTAGGCTTTTTTCAGGGATCTAGAAAGAAATACTATCTCAGAGTAGCTGAGATAGTATTTTGGAGGGTTGAAGGAATAGAAATTTGGTTTCTCATAGTGGTGGAGTCCAGAAATCCAAAGTCTAGTTATACATGTGGGTGGTTCTTTCTGACGCTCTGAGGGAGGATCCATTCCACGCCTTCTCAAAGTTTCTGGTGGCTGGCGGTGAAGATCTGGGCGCTGCTCGGCTTGCAGCAGTACCTCGCCAGTCTCCGCTTCCGTCTTCACGTTGCCTTCTCTTCTGTGTTTCTTCTCCTTCTGTTCTCTGCTGAAGACAATTGTCATTGGATTTAGGGCCCATCTGAATTCAGGATGATGCCATCTCAATACTTTTAGCTTAATAATACCTGCAAAGACCCTTTCCCCACGTTCATGGCTTCCAGGTAGACATGTCTTTGGAGAGGCCGCCTTCAACTGGTGCCTTTCCCTGCAATGTTTGCTTGTTGTGACATAAGGATTGTCCCATCCTAATGACATGTTCACCTGGAATGTTTTTGAAAGCACATACATGATTTGTTTGTCTTGTGTTATAATTAGCAGGGTCATATTGAGCTTTTATCTCTGGAATTTGGGGTCCTGGTGTGGGCCATCCACTCTCCTCTGGAGTCTCCCGCTAATCCATCATCTTGCCACCTGGGTCTGATCCTCCTCCCACCCGGGTGTAGCTGGTGCCCACGGCATCGGGCCTTTCTGTCCTCAGTCCCTGCCTCCTCATTCCAGATCCGGTTGGCTTATTCATAGCCATCCCACTTAGAGCCATATTTGTACAATGTTTTATAAAGGTATTAGTGGCAGAAACAGAGCAGCCATACACGCCCACCTTGCCTGCTTTCTGAAAAGGATTAAGAATAACTTCCTAATATGTTCTCCTTTCCTATACACGTCACTTGCCTTATTCACTTGGTTGCCCTTTCATTTTATTTATTATGGATTTGAGGCTTTTACAGACTCAGCTTGTCCCCTTTAACCATTATCGACTGTATTCTCTTTTTAATGTTCAAATTGTGACACTGGGCCCGTGGTTCCTATACCTAATCACTTGCGCCCTAGACCTTTTGCAGTGGTCTTTGCTTCTTGAAACCTAGTGTTACAGGCTCATATTGATTTTCCCCTGCTCCAAGACAAGGAATCAGCAGCTCTTCAAGGAGCCCTGTTAAGGCCTAACCCAAATCTGGGCAGCAGAGTGTCGATGTCCTGCTGATGGGTTGGAGGGGAGTCCTTGTGGGGCCGCTTCTGTGACAAAGCTGGAAGGAGTTTTTTGTTTTGTTTTGTTTTAAATATCATGAAGTCACATTAGTCTTTTTACTTTAAGTCTTACTTTGCTGATAAATTTTTTATTTTGCTCTTAAACAATTTTTTTATTTTTCTCTGTGAAATGCTAACTTGACTTTTTATCTTAGTTACTGTTCTTTCTCTTCCTTCTTCCTCCTCCTTTCTTCCTCCTTTCTTCTTCTTCTAAATTCATTTGCAAATCATCTTTGGGTATTTTCTTAATCACTTATTGAGAAGTAAATAAGCCTTAGGTTGTGAGCCATTCTGATTTATATTCAGATGCTCTTGTGTGTATTTGCTGTGCGACCCGGGGCAAGTGATTCAAACATTGAGCCCCTTCAAGGTATCTACACAGTGGAGGAGTCACTAGGTTGCAGGGGACTCAAGAATGACATGGGATGTAAGGTTGCGGACAGCTGATGTGCAGCCAGCACTCCTAAGTGGTATGGCTGAAGATGCAGGTGACCGAGAGGTGGCTGACCACTTGCCACTGAGGCTTATCTAAGGATGCTCCTGGGACCTGCCCCTGTTCCTTTCCTGTCTTCCTTGGATGGGCAGTGATGGGGGAGAATAGGCTTGGTTTCTTGAGGAGATTTCTTGTTCAGGTGCAGTAAGCCTAGGCCAAGGGGGGGGACAGTAAACCTGAGAAGTCCCGGAACTAGTAACACGTAGGACAGTGGATTTGAAGCCAGATAGACCTGGATTTTTAATCTTGGAACTATCTCAGCAGAGCTATGGGTGGAATACTTCATCCTTCTGAGCCCTACAATGGTTTTGGTGTAGAAGTTCACTTTGAAACTGCTCAGGACCCATAAAATTCATCTGTAAATGATGTCTTCTTTATGCTTATTTTATACACTTGTTTTCTTTCCTGTTATCTTAAAAAGTGAACTGGATATGTATAGCCTTTGGACTTGATGTACATTGTGCATTATCACTGTTTAGAAAGGTCCCTTCCCCTCTCCCCTGCCCTGCCTGTCATTCCTGTTCATTACTGTGAACCCAGTGCCTTTGAATTAATTATGGTGGGAAAAACTTATAAATGCCATTTCTACTTCATTTCTTTAAATTATAGCTTGTGCTCTCTTTTGACTTGCTCATTTCCTGGCTTATTTCAGTTTTTAAAGAATTAGAGTGATGAAGATGGTCACAAGTAACATTTATTGCAAACTCACTTTGTCCCAGGCACTATGGTAGGTGCTTGGCCACACATTAACTAACTTATTAAAGCTTTACCACACCCTGTGGTGTGTACTGTAACCACCCCCATTTAGCAAATGAGGCCGATGTGTCTGACAAGGTCACTGAGATGGTGAATAAGAACCCTGAACCAAACCTCAGATCATCCGATTCCAAAAGCCTGTGCTCTGAACTATGAAATTCCATTGCTGTCAGTCCTTCCACCCGCCTATCTGTCTCTCTTTCTGTCTCTCTATTCATTATGTGTCATTTGTTTTCTGGGGCGATGGGGCATGAATAAAATATTAAACAAATTCATGGTGCTGTAAGGTAAGTGTGCCAAGCTTTTGTTTAAGAGGTTTCTACCCGCATCTGACTTTCATATGAGGCCTGGAGGCATTTGCATTTCCTGTTCCTTTTTTAAATCTTCATTTTGCAAATTCATATTGGACCTCATCCCCAGACATATTGAATTGAACCTGTTGAACATTGCTGAGTTTTGAAGAGTCTGTTAACTGTCGATTTGTTTATTTATGAGGCTTATCATTATCATTTTAGAAATACCTTAAGGAACTAAAGAAAACAAAAAACAAAAAGACTTTAGAAATCCTTGGGACATTGTCCTCTGTTCCTCTGTTTTGGGGAATGATATCTGAGAAGGCAGTTTGTTAGTTTGCTATGGGGCTGTTGTCAGAGAAAGGGGTGATCAAGGACCAGAGGGAAACTTGAGATGTCTCAGGTGGCAGGCAGTTGTAAAAGGAATTAGAATCATTGTCAACTTCCAGTAGTCACATGTCCCAGAAAAATTAAAATGTGCGTTCAAGTTGGGGCGGGGGAGAGGGATAAAAGTGAGTTAGGGGAGACAGCAGTGTGATTTCTGCTTTGACCAGGAGAAATTTGGAGTCAAGTTGGAGATGCCTTGAAGGAAAAGAAGATGACAGAGGGGCACAGGTCCTCCAGAGTATAGGTGACAGCCAGCAGACAAGTGGCCAGGGATGATGTCATTCCTTTCTTTGTCCCCTTTATTTTCTGAACTTTTCTGAAACTTGTTAACAACTTTGGCTTAGGTTCCTCACAGCTGTCTGTGGTTGCTCAGCTCCATGCGAAGATGATTTCCTTGTTGGGGACCCTGCCTTTAACTTCTATTTTCCATTCTTGGGTTTGAAGCTCTGCTATTTGGGAGTGCTAAAGAGTAGGAACCCCACAGTTCACAAGGGACCAGGCTGGCAGGAGGGAAGGTCCCACACTGGTATCCAAGCAAGGCCGGATGGAGAGAGCCAGGCATGGCCCTAGAGTGAGGGAAGGGCACCCCTGAGTAAGAAGAGGCTTCTGGAATAGAGGTGGGAATAGGAGGCCAGCTTTGGGGACCTCATAGCAGAACAGTATAGACTCTGTAGCGTCCACCGATTTAGGAAGATTGAGATAAATTTATATAAAAGTATAGATTCTGCACAAGATTCTGTATATAAAATGAGAGTGTATATAGTTTTCCTCTTAATTTTCTATTATATACATACAGAGGCAGGCTAACATACACACATATATACATATATAGAGATATGCACACACACTATTTTATATTTTATACACACACACATGTGCTGCTATTGACACTAATGAATAGCTATAGTACCTGGCCAAAAGGTAGTGAAGTAAGTAGTTTTGGGTTAGGGCAGGGTTCTCAACCAGTGATTTTGCAGCCTGGGGACCTTTGGCAGTGTAAGGAGACATTTTTGGTTGTCACATCTGGGGAGTGGAGGGTGGTGCTCCTGGCATTGAGTGGATAGGGGACAGGATTGATGCCAAGCACCTTATAATGCCCAGGACAGTCTTTCACAACTGAGAATTATTTAACCCCAGATGTTGATAGTGCTAATGTTGAGAAACCCTGTTTCAGGGGATACACTTTAACCTGTAGTAAGTCTAAACTCGGTCTAATTCTCCAGCACCTCATTTTTATTGTGAAGCACTTCAAACACATCAAATTCTTATGTTAGCTCTTTTTTTAAAGAAAGTAAAACATTACAGGTGCATCTGTAAGGACAATTTTAAAGCGCAGTCTCTCACTCCTTCCCCAGAGTCAGCCGCCTTCCTGCAGGTGGGCTGCTTCTTTCCGGCACGCATTTCTGTGCTCTGATCACATACGTAAGCTCCATGAGATGCTGTGTTGTACAGCACGAGCCCTTTGTGATGGCATGCTCCTCATTTTTGTAGGTAGCAGGCTATTTTCCCAGAAGTTTGAGCAAAGGCATGAGCAGAGAACATTACTGTATCTAAACGAAAATGCTTCCATTCTCTAATAATTTACATTTCCTTTAGGTGGTAGTCAAAAAATTAATTTAAAGATATTTGATGTTTTAAATCTGGTTGGGAAAAGAAAACCAGAAGTAATGGTTTGCAGATTTTAAAAGACGGTGTTTTCCAAATTTAGAATCTTTCTGCAGGGACTCAGAATAGAGCAAATAAGCTTGCCCTCACACTTGCTAGAGGTAGTGATGGTGCCAAGGTCCCCCATCGCCCCCCCCCCGCCTGCACGCTCCCTCTGTCCGTGTGGCATCTCTCAGCCTCTGCTCCCCGTATCCTTGGAAGACATTTCCTCCATCTCTGCATCATCTTGTAGAGCCAGCCAGTTTCTATGGCAACAGTTAGATTGAAAGATGAGCGGTGGAGCAGGAGACGTGGCTTGAGTGAGACGGCCGGTGGTGGTGTGTGTCCCTGACGTCATCCTCCCGGCTTCTGGATAGGACAATACTGGCTACTCCCATTCAGGGCTGCTGTCCAGTGCCGCTTTATTAGCAGAGCTGCCAGGGTCTCTGATAGCTCTGCAAATTGCCTCCCTTTCTGCCCCTCCTACTCTCCCTCTCCCCCACAGAATTTTTCTTCTCACTGCCCCTTTTCCTGTTTTGGCTCCTGACTGTCACTGAGAATGCACAGCGTAATTCTGGTGTGTTTCGGGATGCTCCTCTGCCCGGTGTTCTGGAAGGGCAGGGAGGCATGGCAGCGTTTTACTTGACGTTGATGGTGCTGTGAAGTCCATTCTTTCCTCTGCAAGAATACTGACTATGCAGAAATTTATCGAAGCGGATTATTATGAACTAGACTGGTATTATGAAGAATGCTCGGATGGTAATTATGCCCCCTGCAAAATAGAGTGGGATTTTATACAAGCATTGTGTCCCACTGGGGAGGGGGGCCCTGAAACCTGCATGGGAGATGGGCAGAAGGGGACACCAGAACTAGCACCACTGGCAGGTGTGCATGGCTCTCACAGTTCCAAAGGCACAGTGGGAGAGAGAGCAGGTGGGCAGGACTCTTCACCATGGGAGACTCCTCTGCAGTGTGTATGGTTGTTTGCTCAGAACGGGGGAGATGATTTTTGGTGTGCTGGGCTGGCAGGCATTATACTTCTGTTGGGTTGAATCCTGTCTGGTGTGAGACGTGTGTTTTTGATGCATGTATGTGTGCAGGTGGAAATGTGTTCACTGTGCTTCTGCTGTTGGAGGGGTTAGGAACCTAGAGGCTGGAATCGGGTATTTTCAGGAGGTGGCTTCCTAGACCATCAGCAGCAGGCCTGGAAGACTCAGCCCTTTGCCTAGCCCAGACCTGGAGGCTGAGGGGAGGCTGGAAAAAAGGCAGAAGCACCTTCCCACTAAGCGGGTGATTCAAATAAATCTCGCTCGTTGGATCCAGCAGAGATGGGCGTGGGGAGGTGTTGGGAGAGGCAGTAGAGAATGTATCCTTCTGTCACTATCCTGGTTTGTGCAGGGAGGGTGTGGCACATTCCAGAGACCTGGGTGGAGACCAGTGTGTGGCAGGACAGGTCTCGGGAGGTTTCAGGAACACGGAAAATAGTTCTCTAGCATGTTCTCAGAGAGATCACATGGGGAATAGTCTCAAGTTCCTGTGTCATTGAACATAAAAATTATGTGTTACACAATTTATCTGCCTTTAAAATTTTTTTTTTTAAAAATCACATGCCTTTTTACAAAGGAAAAAAAAGAAAACATAGTTAATACATATACTTTGAGGGTCTGTTCCCCAGTGAGGATATGTTTCCAGAATCGCACAAGCCATTAATAGGCAAGGTAACTGTTTTTTAATTGAATCAGGAGTTTCGGATTGCTCTAACAGTGACTACATTTGATTAGCCTCAATGATGTAACAGGCTGGGACCTGGCCTAGTTAGTAAGTTGAAGAACTATATAATTGTCTCTTATTTGCTGATTTTTGCCTTGACTGTCAGCTATAGGAGAGGGGCCAAGAGGGTGTCTTAAGGGGTAATAATTAAACGTGTTGGAAAACTTTGTCAGTTGAGCCCTGCTGTCCTCCAGCATTAAAGGGAGACATGGTCATGTTGGGTCTCAGTGTGTGCGTCTTTAAAATATCTTGAGTACGAAAGGATTGGAGGCAGCTTCCAGGCTCAAGAGGGAAAGGATGAATGAGTTCTTTTTTCTTTTGGAGATAGTGGTTCTCAAGTTAGTTCCCATCATTACCTAACTCCAAGAGGCAGTTAAAGAAAAGAGATACTTCTTTTTGGAAACCATCGTTGACCTCTTCTCATTTCCTTGACAATTTGTGATTTCATAACTTCAGTATTGATTAAATACATCCTCAGTGTACCATTGGGTTAGGGAGTGTTAATCACAAGTGTTAATCCAAGTGTTAATCACTGTGGAAGAGGCAGGTGTGGCCATGGCCCCAGTGATGGCATCCTAGAGGGGAGGGAGATTTCTTAATGTCTTGACCCAATTGCTGCACTGTCCAGTTCTTTTTACACCTTGAAATAAAGCCAGTTCACTCACCATAGTTAATCTGAAGGCTGAGAGGAGGCTTGCTGTTACCTGGGAGTCCATCAGAAGGATTTTCTTACCCAGCAGTTCCTCGGTTGAGGCTTTTTGGCCCTGGGATAACCCTGATCGCTCTTCCTCCAAGAGCACAGGAGAATGGAAGAGGAGAGAGCTCATCCATCCAGGGGTAAATAAATATCGATTGCTGTTATGGTGTGAATGTATGTTGAGTACAATACTTTAACTTCTGTGCCATTACGAATGAAGGAAGTAGTAGAATTTACTGGGACAACTGGCATTTTCATAATCCCATTTAAAGAGGTACCAAAGAGGGTCTAAGAGGAACTGAAGCCCCGAAATGATCTGGTTTAGAAAAAGTACAAAAAGGGGATTGCAAGTATATGCCAATTGTGTGGTGACTTGCGTACACATTTCTGGCTAGTTGTGTTTGTTCCTATGTCGGGCAGGTTAGTCTGGGAGTGAAATTTGCCCCAAACTATATGTGCCTTTTTTATTGCAAATCAGCAGACACAGCATTGCTTTCTCTCTCTTATCATTTGGCACCTGAATCATCAATGAGGGAAATGTCCAGGGAACTTTTGATACTGATAAAAGGTGAGTCAAAGGTTTTGAAAAAGATGCCAAAATCATTTATGTTAGAGTTACTGACTCACTCTTAAAATGCAGTGTTAGCACTGAAAAAGAAATATATATGAGTGGGAATGTAGATTACAGGCTGACGGGACCTGTCTTTAACTGAGTTAAACTGTTCCCTCATCTTTGAGGGTCAGGAGAGCTTCATTCAGTGTTGAGTAACTGTATCTAACCCCTTTATCAATTTTAGTTGTGATCTTCAACCTATCCTGTCTCTGTACAGTAAGAAGCATGGGCAGGGGCTTATCATAATAAGAAATTGGGGGGGGGTGTTGGTTCTCAATACCTTAAGTTTTAGACTTGAAATAGCCAGTGATCAACATATTACAACATAACAGTAATGGTCATAGAATTTGCATATGTGTGTTGAGTGTTTACAGTTTAAACTCTGGTGCCCAATAAGGTCTTCATTACCTTGATTGGCTAGGTCCCATCCCTGGTGTAGAACCTCTAAAACTTGGGAAATCATTGAAAATCACATGCTTATTTAAAGAGCAGATTCTTGGACCCACTTCAGACTAGGAGAAGCCCTGAGAAATCTATATTTTTAGCACATGTTTTGGGGAATTCTTTACATCAGATGTGTTTGGGGAAACTGCTAATGTCAGTGGAGATCAACCCCAGGCATAAGGGTCTGAAAAATAAAAAGTTCTTTTGGTTAAGCTTGGAATCTTGGGTTGTTTCTTGGCTATACTGGTCACTTTTGAAAAGGTGTTTTTATACAGTAGATGATCTAGTTCACACCCACAGAAGAAAAACTCAATTCAAGTTGGGGGGAGAACAAGGAAGGGAGAAATGGGAAAGAGGGAGATTTGGGGTGCTCCCCTTAATGGGCACAATGTAGGGGTATATGGCACAGTTTGGGGGTGCAAGGCACAACTACAAGAGGGATTTTACCTAACAAATTCAAATATTGTGACCTTGTTGTTTGTACCCTCACGTTAACCTGAAATTTTAAAAAAATAATAAAAGAAAAAATGTGTTTATAAAGGGCAAGGTTCACTGTATATTCTGTGCATTTTGGTAGTTATTCTAAAAATAGGCAGAATGGCATTCAGAGTGCTGGGCTGGAGTCTCTGCCTGAGGCCTGTTTTGCACTTTGTGTGGCCATGTGATATGGACACAAAGTCCCAGGAGCCTTTGCCAACCCAGATTCCCCGTCTGGAAGATGCAGGTGACCACGCTGGTTGGAGCTGTGTGAAGAATGTAAATAAAGCAATAGTTCTGGTAAGTGGCAAAGAGTCGGGTCAATGCTTAATTTTATTTTCTCAGAAATAGTACTATTTAGGTTGTTTCAGAAACTATGTCTTTGAAAAGGTGAATGGCATTTTGAATAGGGCGCAGTATTGCGGCCACCTGTCTCCTGGAGCAGTGTCTTCTGTGATCTGACTTGCTCTCCACCTACCTCCCCCTTACAGTATTACAGATTTGAGTGTCCAGGCAGGAGGTGGTCTAGTTCTTACTGATGTGCAAAAGAGGAAATTCAGGTGGATTGTGGCACAAGTTGTTTTTAGAACTTCCATCATGAAAATCCCAGGTAATAATACACAAGAGCCACCATGTGTATTCTGTTACTCACTTGATTTCAGTGACCTCCAAAATGTCACCTCAAGATGGGAGTGTCTGGTTCCTGAGTGAAGTTCTGTTATAGTTATTTTAAGCCTCAGTCGATGAGCTGGATTTTTGAGATGTTTTTGTAATTTTCCTGCTCTTTGTTTCCCTAAGCATCGGTACAAACAGACCCCTATGTCTTTGTATTGCATTCATTGTGTGATGCTTTCTTGAAGGCAGAGGTTGACTTTTCTCTTTCCAACCACTCTCCTAAAAGGTTGTTAAGGTGATTTTTTTTAAAAGGTGGGGGGATGAAATACAGTTTTATAATGTTTAAATGGCATAAGCGAGGTTCTTAGAGACATGACCTTCAATATCGGGCTAGCCCTGCTCTGTACGAGCAGAGGAATGAAATACAAGGGAGAAGCATAGAATACGGGCCAGACATTTACAGAGGAGAGATGGATGCTTATGTCTCCCTGAAAGAAAGGGGAGCAGCACTGAACCAGACTTTGAAAGATGGGAGAATTTAGGTCTAGGGAGGTGGGGGACATTGCCAGTGTAGAGGAGGAAAAACTTTATCCCTAGACCCTGCCAGGTTCAGTAGCTAAGAGCCTTGCAAATTAAACTGGTGAAAGACAGATTAGCAAGAGAAAAAAAATGATTTAATTATAACATAAACAGAGACGATCAGAAAGAAATAAGACACAGAGAATCAATTGGAAATTGGAGGCTTATATACCATCCCAAAGGGCACAAAAGTGTGGAGAAGAGGTGAGACAAAAGAAAGGGGTTTGGGCCTCTCGTAAAGGAGTAGGTTAGGGAGAGGTGACTAGGAAATGTGTGATAAGCAAAGATGGTTTAGTAAAGGTGTGTGCAGATTTAACTGGGTGCCTTATCCATTGATGGGAGACATATCAATGCAGGAGGGGGAGCCACCTTGATGAATATAAATTTCCTCTGTTTTTAGAGCTTTTCCCTTATACCTGGTGTTCCTCAATTCCTTTCTGCTCAAAATAATCGGTATGCCAAAGAGGCATGCATATTTTCGGGTGGCAGTTGGATCCCCTTCACAGGTGAGCTAAGGCAGCAGCATTATGTGGGCAGAAGTTAGCAGCTCGTTTTGTATGAATGAAGTGTGGTGGGAGGTCAGGCTGGTAGCAGAGGATCCAGGGGAGATGCAGGGTGTGGGGCGGAGAAAGTCTAAAGCTCACATCTTAAAAATAAGGGGTACCCTTTAGATTGATGCTGCCCAGTGAAACTTTTTGCAGTGGTGCACATATTTTATTCTGTGCTGTCAAATGTGCTAGCCACTACCCACTGTGGCCGTGGAGCACTTGAAATGTGGCTAGTGTGATGCATTTCGAATTTTATTTTAAATCATTAAAATGTAAAAGTAAATAGGGGCTTGTGGCCACCCTTTGGACAATGCCAGGTAGAGCTTTGGGAAGATGACTTCTATGGTGGTATATCGAGTAGATATAGAGTGGGGACATTACAGAAAGATGTCCCTCTGTACTACAGGAGGTGGCTGACCTTCCTCTGGCCTTCCTGTCCAGTGTTCCTAGAGAGGAGTTAGAACTCGTTCCCTGGCTCCCTGCTCTAGGTCCCAGTGTCTGTCTGTTCTGTGCCTTCTGTGCAGCACACATGTCTTTGCCACCTGCCTCTCATACCCCAGCTCCAGCCTCCGAGTCCAGCAGACCCACCCTCTCCACCCCTCACTTGGCACAGGGATTCTCAGGCATTATTGTTGCCCTCTGTGGGTTATGTTTTGCTTTGACTTTTGGAGAAACTGCTCTATATCAGGGAAGATGCTCTTTGGCCCATCTTTGTCTTTAACCTTGAAGCGAATGCTGATGTTCATGAATTTTGAGAATTCCCGCATATCCCCCACAGTGGGAGGGAAGAAGAGATTGGTGGGGGGTGGTATCCTGAAGAGTGTCTAAACCCAGAGAAATGGGGTAACATGCAGAGTCCAGGATGGTCCTGTGTTCATATGTCATGTCCTACCTGCCTGGAGGGGTTTCAACTGGCCTAATAGGGGGCAATTTGAATATCAAATAGTAGTAGTAAGGGATTGCAGCTTGTGGAATAAAGTAAGACTGCTTGAGTCCACACTGATATAAGTAAATGAATGAATGACTAAAATGGGAGAGAAGAAAAAGTTATTACTAAAAATAGAAAGCCAACTAATAAGTGCAGGAATGATGGAATTAGAAATTCACCATTTTTCATCCATCCTAATAACTGATTAAGGCCCGAATCATCAAAAGTAGTGGTCTCAAAGTATATCACCTCTAGACATTTTTGTATAACAAAGGAGAAAATAGTAACTTTATAGTGGAGAAACCTGGCAGGCATCACCTGAGCCCCCAGCAGGCTGAGCTGAGGAGAGGGTCGCACCTTCTGCGGTGGTCTCACCCAAAGTTCATAAGCTGAATTGAATCACAAGGAAGCCTCAGGCCACCCAAAGTAAAGGTCAGTGAACAAAATAATTGGTCTGTGTTGTTCAAAAATATCAACATCTTGAAAATCAAACACTCAGAAATAGTTAGAGATTAAAGGAGACTTAGAGACCTGTCAGTTGAATGTAGCCCATGATCTGGGATTTCTTTTGCTATCAAGGATTATTATTGGAACAACTGAGGAAAATCTCAAAAAGTATGTGGATTAGATAATACTATTATCTCAATGTCAAAAGAGAAAGAGAGAAAATAAATGTTGTAGAATGTTAACATTTGAGGAATGTGGATGAAAGATATTCAGGATTTTCATGTACCGTTCTTGTAACTTTTCTGTACATCTGAACTATGTCTTCCCCCTCTCGCAAAAGCAAAATATCCATTGTTCAGTTCTGGTGGAGGCATGTAGGTGTTCACTGTATTATCATTATTATTATTATTATTATTACATTTTGAGACAAGGTCTTGCTTATCTTGGCCTTGAACTCAGCCTCAGCTTCCCAAGTAGTTGGAACTATGGGCATGTACTACCATGTCCACTTCAGTATTCTTTATGCAGTATATTTAAATATCGTCATAATTAGAAGTTGGGGGAAAATGAGTACAAAATATCATGTCCTTGGTGTTTATTACATAATATATAGAGACTTGGACATCATTTGTTAAGGGTAGCCTAGAGTGAGTTAAAAGATAAGTACATCTATGAAATTAGTTTTTGTTTTCATTTATACACACTGTGGCTGAGCATGGTATCCTGTCCATCTTCTAGTTAGTCTGATTCTCGCTAAATAAATCAAGCACAAGGTAGAAGGTTTCCTTCCCTTCCCCTCTCCCTCCCAACAGCTCAGAATAACTGCCTGTCTCATTAAGAAGATCTTACAGATGTGCCCACTGTCATCTGAATTGAATTAGCAAATCCAATCTGATAATATTTACCGAGATTAAAGAAAGATTTTTTTCAGAGCGGGTTTATATGGTAAAGCTAATGTAGTTTTCAAAATGCAATTTTGGACTTCTACCTCTGAGTTACTAGAATGTGGCACTTATTTTCAGGTTCGAGAAACATTAACTGTATGTTAAGAATACATAGGTCCCTAGGTTTTAATTTTTTAATCAAATCTTTATTATATTCTGGTTTTATATTCAGAGGCACTTGTTTGTGATCTTCTCTTAGTCTTTGTGGAGGTAGCAATTAAGCAGACATTTTTGGTTACCTAAGCAGAATCTTAGGTAACTAAGCAGCACTGAGGAGTCAGACGTGGATGAGACATAGTCCCTGAATCTGTGCAGGGTGTTCTTTGATGATGATCTTGCCTCTACTAAAATCTTTTCCCTTGGCTGCTTGGAGGAAGGCCACTCGCCTCAGAGGTGGAATAGGCCTCCTGGTGTAGGTTTCAGGAGCGGGGAGACCTACCACAGAGTTGCTGGGAGATGGCCACAGCCTGGAGATTGCCGAATGAGCTGCGGTCCTCTGAGGTGCCAGCCCCCGAGGCTGCTGTTTACTGGGTTTGATGGAGGAACCTGCCATTCTCACTGTTACAGGCAAAGTCGAACAGTACAGAAGAATTGATATCAAGATACACAACGAAACTGTGGATTCTTTTCTCAGGGCTCATTGCAAGCTATTAGGCTTTAGGTATTTTTTCTTGTCTTGTTCTACAAAGTGGAAGAGATCCTTACGAATTTGGCTATGGAAACACAGATTGAGAGTAAGAGCGGGATTTACTATATAAAATGCAGATTCGTGAAGTGAAAATGCAATGTGTTATTACCAAAGAAGGACTGGGATGAATTAGGTTTAACACAGTATTGGTTACTGCATTTTTCCCCCTTTTGCTAGAAATCAGAACGATCACTTCCTTGCCCTGCTTAGCACTGTCGTCAGGCTGTTGTCACAGTCAGATTTGTCTCTGCTTCTCAAGCATGCCCACAGGAAATCTCTCATCTGAAGGCATTGGGCACTACTTCCCCAGGCACCTCCTCTGCTAGCACCTCAGCTTCAGACAGGTGCACCTGCCTGCGACTTGTGCAGTTACTATGAATCGTCCAGGAAGCTACCATTCTCCTTGCTCCTGGGGGGAGAAAAAGTAGAGAGAATCTAGAGGTGGAGAGCTTGCTGAGGTGCTGTACCTACCTGCCTGCTGGACTCCCCTCCGAAACAGCTGCACCTGCCAGTCCTTCCCACTCTGCCAGGGGCTTCTCCTGGCCCCACCCCTCCTCTAGACTTGTGGGAGCCACCCCCTTCCGGGTCCTCCCCCTGTGATGCTGGGCCAGTGGCTTTATGCACACCCTTCCACCACAGCCCAGCCAGGGCATGTCTGTGGCCCAGGCCAGGGCCCAGCCTGTGCCCCTTGGCCTGGGCCCCCATGGCCCCTCCAGGCATGCAGCCCAGAGCTACCTCAAGGATGGCCCCTTAGGGTGATGGTTCAGTTTGGGGGCGACTTCAGCAATGTCCCTGAGAGATATGGGAAGGGAAGAAGAATGCTTTGAATATGACTGTCAGGATGAAGAGAGGAAGCCCATCCGAGAGCAGGATGACACCTTGGACCTCTGGGAAGAGGGTAAATTCAGTACTTTGCTCAGATTTTATCCTTTCATTGTTAGTGTCTAAATAGCTTTGGTTGTATCGATTTCATAGCATTCTTTTTTTTTAATTGAGTTGTAATTTAAAATACACTGATCTGATGTGAATGGCCTGAACCGCCCTTGTAAGACGCCCACACAGAGCATTTCCAGCTCCCCTGGAAGTCCCCTGGCCACCTTTCTAGTTTACCTGCTTCCCAGGAACCAGTGTTCTGACTCTGTCACCTTAGGTTTGTTTTGCCACTTCCTGATCTTTGTGTCTTTGTAAACAGAATCAAACAGTGTGTATTACTTTGTGTCTGCCTTCTGTTGCTTAAATAAGGTCTTTGAAATCCATCCATGTTGCTGCATTAACTGTTTTTTGTCTTTTTTCTTTGTGGAAAAAAACTCCAGCTTTTCCAGCACTCTGTTTTAAGAGTTTTAAGTGTTTTCTTGTAACTATAGCTTTTGGCAAATGAATGGGCAAGGGACCAAATTCTTATTAAATAAAGCATGGTTCTGTGCTGGCAGTGTTTATTTTTTTAAAAATGACCTGAAATAAGGATTGTTTTAAACTTAGAGATCTATGTCAAAGAGGAAAGTCCAAGGTTCTGGCCTCAAAACCACTGGGGATTCCACTGCCAGGTTCTGTCTGAGGGACTCCCCTTTGTGGGGCAAAGGAGGGTATCAAGTAAAGATAACCCCAGATGCTGCTATGAGTTCCCAGAGGGGCTTCTGGAGCTTTCACCCCCACCCCAGAGAAAGAGGCTTTGGGGGGTGATCAAGGTGTTTACACAGTGACTACCTGGACATTCCTTAGGTCTCTTGAGTAAAAGCAGTCAGAATACTGGCTTGATGCCCGTAGTTCAGGGCGCCAGCCCAATAGTCTGGTGGGTTCGATCCCAGCCAGGGTCTGCTAAGGAACAATGACAACAACAACAGAAAAATAGCCAGGCATTGTGGCGGGCGCCTGTAGTCCCAGCTACTTGGGAGGCGGAGGCAAGAGAATCACTTAAGCCCAAGAGTTGAGGTTGCTGTGAGCTGTGACGCAACAGCACTTTACTGAGGGCGACATAGAGAGACCGTCTCCAGAACTCTGCTTCAGGATGGCCTGCTTTCATGTCTCAGGATAACTTTTATTTTCACAATTACTTACAATCAGCTATATTTTAAAAGTGGTTTTTGTTTTTTTTTTAAAGTTACTGTCCTGAAAATATTAATACTTCACCTCTGGGACAGCTAAAACTATTTCATTGGAGAAAGGGGAGATAGTGGGACAAGCCAGACAGTGAGGGACCCGGGCTGAGGCCTGGAGCCTGGTTGGGGCCTGCTGACCCTCTCAGGAGGGGACGGGAAGGGGAAAGGAGTGATGCCCTTGCAGGGCCAAGCAAGAGGAAGGCATCTGTCTGCTCTTGTTAGCCAGCCCAGGCTTAGCTGGATTAGCCTCTGTCCTGTAAAGATGAGCTGCTATGAGAGCAGCCAGTGCCTGTGTCAGAACATGCAGACTCCCAGGCCCCGGCCCAGACCCACTGAGTCAGAACCTGCATTGTAACAAGATCCCCAGATGATGTGCATGCATGTTAAAAAGTACAAGATGAGCTACTGCCTTGAAGCATAAGATGATTTAAAAAAACCAATCATTGGAACTTCTGATTCTCAGTTAAAGACCACACAATATTCTGGAACAATATCATGTATCCTAGTCAAGAGAAGAAAAGAAATGCATGTTGTACACTTTTCTTGTAT
This sequence comes from Arctocebus calabarensis, assembly GCA_963573935.1. Classification (NCBI taxonomy): domain Eukaryota; kingdom Metazoa; phylum Chordata; class Mammalia; order Primates; family Lorisidae; genus Arctocebus; species Arctocebus calabarensis. The sequence goes on from CAUYON010172371.1 coordinate 29,020, forward strand.
AAAAATATATACGTATGTATATACACTATATGAAGAGAAGGTGTGTGCATCTGTATCCACACACACGTTGCGTATAGATACTCTTCATACATTTTGTCAACCACATAAAACAATAGGCACTATTGCGAATTTAGAGAAATCAAGGTTGGATTGATTCTGAGCCGAGTTTGAGGACTTAAGCCTGGGAACACAGACTCAGTACAGACCGAGGCTCTGTCTGGAGGCAGTTACTGAGGCACAGTATATTTACGTTTTCTAACAGGGGTATGTATGTGGCACAGAAGGTGGGAGAAGTGAGTAGTTACATGCCTGTGGTTCTGATTGGTGTTTAGCAGCGCTGCACATAAGGTAAATATGTGGTTGAGCGGGAAGGAGAAAGTTTAGCTATCTTAGAGTCTGGTGGAGGGGGACTGATTCCATCCTGTCTTTGCCCTGCATCTGATAAACAGGTTTATGACCAGCGCCTGTCAGGGAAGTATTTAAAAACTCCAGTTACATGAGCAAGAGGTAAGTTGGAGAGCCCAGTTTTCATTCTTCATGTGCCTGACAGCAGCCATGTTAAAATTTTCTTTTGAATTTTCCTTTCTCTGACTATGTATATTTTATATATATGATGATGATAGCAAATGTTTGTTGTGCACTTACTGTGTGCCAGGCATCGTTTTAAGTACATTATTCACGCATTGGATCCTCAAAACACTTAATAGGAATGTTTTAAGTACTGTTGTATATTAGCTTCTATTTATAGAAAGGAGGAAACTAAAATTAAATAACTCATTTAAAGTCACACAGGCCATTCAGAATGAAATGAAAGTGCTCTGCTCTTAAATTACTATGCTAGCAGTTCTCAGAGTGGGGTCTCTGACCAACAGCAACAGCATCACCTAGGCGTTTGTCAGAAATGCACATCCTGGGCAGTACCTGTGGCTCAAAGGAGTAGGGCGCCAGCCCCATATGCCAGAGGTGGCAGGTTCAAACCCAGCCCCAGCCAAAAACTGCAAAAAAAAAAAAAAAAAAATGCACATCCTTGGGCCACACCCCAGACCTGCTAAATCAGAAACTTTGGGCCGGGGACCAACAATCTGGGTTTTAGCATGTCCTCTGGGTGATCCTAGTGCATATTGTCTTATGCTGATCCACATCTCAGAAATACTTCTATTTCCATCTGCCTGTGGCAACCACTCAGGGGAGGAGACCCTGCCCTGTGATGCCCAGCTCATGATAGACAGTTAATGTATATTTTCTTCCTTTCTTGTTTATTCTCGTCAATTTCCCCACTTTCATTTTTGGTGGTCCTGTAGGTGAAGCATTAGCAATATTTTCAGGACCAGGATAGTAACCTCAAAATATGTTATTTTCAACATGTTTTGTTTTCTTTGTAAAATCAAACTCACTCACTTTTAGGGTTTTCTTTTGGCCTGAAGGAAGTCTGTGGTGAGGATCAGGATGATAGACTTGAAAGGTTTGGTTTTATGGCTGGTTTTGCTGGACACATGTCATGTATCCCAGAGCAGGCTGGACAAGACTCTGTGTTTCGCAAACACTGTCACACCACCCAAGTCCCAGGTGGAAGACAAGTGCTCTTTGAGTATGGAAATAGGTATGGGGCTTTAGGTCTGTGTTACCTGGATTCTGACGTGGTTTTCTACATTGTTTAAAAGAGGTATTTTGGGGCAGCGCCTGTGGCTCAGTGGGCAGAGCACCGGTCCCATATACCAAGGGTGGCGTGTTCGAACCAGGCCCCAGACACCTAAAACAGCAGTGGCAACTGCAACAAAAAATAGCCAGGTATGGTGGCATGCGCCTGTAGTCCCAGCTACTCAGGAGGCTGAGGCAGGAGAATCGCTTTAGCCCAAAAGTTGGAGGTTGCTGTGAGCTGTGATGCCATGGCACTCTACCAAGGGCGACAGAGTGAGACTGTCTCAAAAAAAGTTGGGGGGAGAAAAAAAAAAGAGTTTTCTTTTTTGTTTGAAAACTGTAGGACACAAGTATTTGATTTGCTTGGATACAAGATACATTTGTTGTCCTCTCCTGATCACCTTGTGGGGTTCTGGGCACTTTCTAATTTACCCATTTAGTCTTCAAAACAGCCTTTGAGATAAACATTATGTCCATGTTGCCACCAAAGCACCCGAGGCTCCAACAGGTTGACCTTGCGCAGAGTCCCCCAGCTGCAAGCTCCTGCCTTCCACCACTCCCCAGGCTTAAAGCTAGTAGAGATCTTGGCCCGTCCCTGGTATTATCTCATTTAATCCTTTTGACTGCTGAGGGGGGTGTTCCTGGGAGACCAGGCACCAGGAGAGGCAGCTTCACCCTCACTCTCTTTCCAGGGAGAGGAAATAGTCAGGCTCTGTGTCTTCTGGCCACTGAAAATTGGCACAGTGCAGAAAACCAAATTGATCTCAGGTGCTGAGTGGCATTCTTGGAGGAGGGCTGTGTTTGCTTTCCTTTTCTCAAGCCCCTCTCCTCATGGTGAAGTCAAGGAGTGGGTCATGCCCCTCTCTGGGGCTGAGCAGCTGCACTGGCGTAAGGAAAACACCAGAGGGAAGGGAAGTTTGTGGTCATTAGTTTATTCTGGTTTGTTCCATTGCTTTCTCAAGGAAATGCATTAAGAAGCCTGACTTCCCAATTTCTTCTCACCTGGGCATTTCCAAGCTTGTTATCCATTTGCAAGATGAGTCACTAAGTTTCTGGCAAGTGTCACTCCGGATTGCTCAGGAGATGGCAGGGTTTGGACAGAGCACGTGGAATGGAGTCTGAATGTTCCCGTGAGTAGTTGTGGGTTCCCCGAGACCACATGCTTGCAGGCAGGAGCGCATCCCACCCTCCCGAGGGTGGCTCTAGGAGTGTGTGAGGAGGCAGCGCCAGTCCTCTGCACAGAGGCAGTGTTCAGGCATTGAGCACTAACCAGAGATTATAATCCGGAAAGACAGAGAAGAAAAAAATGCCAGTTCGCGGTAGGAATCCAGAGCCTCTGCTGTCTCTATCCAGAGGCTGCACCTACCTGCTGGCCATCCAAGTTCTCCAGCTGGTTCCCAGGTGAAGCTGGAGAGATCGAGCACATTCCTCTAGCGTGGGGGGCATTCCTGGGCCCAGTGGGAACCTTAGCCCCAGAGAAGTGACCTGGAGCCAGTGTCTGTGTTAACATGGGGTGACTAGCAGTGCTCAAGAGCACTTTGCACAACTTTCCCACTGGATGAGGACCATGGATGAGGAAGGAGCTGATGTGGCTTATCAGTACCCACTGCAGCACAGTTACAAAGGTCTCTTTGCTCATGGCTGCCCTGGGGTTTGGTTCTCAGTATCCATGGATACCCCACATAGGCCTCCTGTAATGTCAGTCACTCTGGACAGTTCTCCTAATGGAGTTGGGGTACCAGCATCACCTAAGGCTGGTCATGGGCAAAGCTCCTTCACAATCTATATCTTGGGGTCCTTTAGCTGCACAGTCCACATCCCCATCCTTCTTGTATCTGAACCTCCCAGCAGCATCTCTTACCTGATACTTCCTGCTTATTCCTCTGTATTATGCTAATTTATGTGTGTGTCTTACCTTTTTAACTAGGTCAAGAATTCTTTGAGGGGAGGCTTCACTCATTAAAAGTCCAACTTGAGGGATTGAACAGTTGAGGCCCTTCTATAATAGCTCTATGACCTTGGGCAGTTTCTTCACGTCTGACACGGGACCATAGTAATACTTCCCTCATGGATGCAAACATTAAAACAGACTGTGTACACACTGCACTTAGCAGAGTGCCAGGCACTGGCGAGCACTCAAGAGTGAGCCATTTGGTTATCACCTCATTAAATGTCTTGGTGATAAGTAACCCCTGTGGATAAACACTGGGCATTCCATTCTGGGGTAGGGTGAATGATTATAACATGCAGCAAACCTCCAAGTCCGTGGTTGTCTCACCTGACCTTGGACTAGCCACTTGGCCTGTCTCTCTCTCTCTCTGTCTGGTTTGTTCAGTGGGATCATATTTATGTTGAGGGATTATTTTGGGTTTTAAGTGAAATAATATTTGTAAAATGCCAGGGCAGAGCTTGGCACGTTATAGGTACTCGGTAGTCATCATTTCATTCATTCCTCTCTGCCTCTTAAGTAACTTGTGTTGGTGCCCTGCTCTCAAACTCTATAGACATGGGGACGTGAGCCAGCAAGATAGTGACACTTCAACTTCAGTAAATAATGACACCGATGACCAGTAAAATGAAGCCAGAGCTGTGTACTGTATTGGTCCCTGCCCTTGGCAAGTGACACCTCACTCCTGCCTCCTGAGGCAGAGATTCGGCATCACACAGTCATGGCTGATGGCAGCTCAGACTGCTGTTCTTATGGGCCTGGCTTGGGGCTGTCCTCTGCCGCTGCTGCCCAGGAGATCTTCGTCTGAAAGCCAGCGTAACTGTGCCTGTCTGGTGGGAGGAGTGGTAGCAGGCTGCCAATGTGCTTCTGTGCTGGGACCACAGCTGCTTCGTCAGTACCTTCTTGTTAATGTGTCTGTCTTAGCAGCTTCCCAACCATCTCTAAGCATCCTGTGGGAGCTTTTATTCATTTATTTTCTTTGCAGAGAGCCTTGTGGCTTCACCCTGCTCATCTTGGGGTCATTTAGCTATATACCAGGGCTTTTATGTTTTTCACCCCTTTTGGGGGTGTTGATTAGAAGTGACCTATTCTTTGCAAGTAAAATAGGTTTTTCCATTTTTGAGTATCAACGATATGTGTCTGCCACCAAATGAGTAAGACTCAGCTGTGATTTCTTGTGAGTTAAACAGGTCTGATACAAAGGGACGTTTTTAAGCATTTGTTAGGTTTGTACTGGCTGCCCTGCTGTAGCCATTTTTGACATGAGGACATTTAGATAAAAATAAGATAAAACTTTCTATTCTTTTTTTGTTTGAATTGCAGAGACGTGAGCATTGTTTTGTATGGCCCTTCACCCCATCCCAGTGTCCATGTCAAGGTGTGCATCAACATAGTCATGTTTTGTTCTTAGAACCAAGTAATGCGTGTCTTATTGGACTTAGTTAATTCATTAGGACTAAGGCTAAGTCAAGACTGAGTTATTTTCAGGATAAATGTTGAGGGACACTAGCAAAGTGAGAGACTTGGCCGAGCCTCCAAGGAAGTGGCTGTTACCTGGGAGCACTGAAGAGGTTTGTTTGTGGGAAGAGAGTTCGAAGTTAAGCCTAAAAATTGGACAGAGATGGCTCTGAGTTATGGATGTATCATGAAGTGCTGTCTGGCATCAGACAATTTTAAAGACAATTCTCTAACTAAAAACGATCTGAGTGGGGCAGATTAGTTCCTGTAGGTGTCCTTTATCACTGCTGGTTTCTTCCCAGGTGATTTGCTATTCCTTTTTTTTTTTTTTTTCTTTTTTTTGAGATGGAGCCTCAAGCTGTCGCCCTGGATAGAGTGCTGTGGCATCACAGCTCACAGCAACCTCCAATTCCTGGGCTCAAGGGAGTCTCCTGCCTCTGCCTCCCAAGTAGCTGGGACTACAGGCGCCTGCCCCAACGCCTGGCCATTTTTGGTTGCAGCCATCATTGTTTTTTGGTGGGCCGGGCTGGATTCGAACCCACCAGCTCAGGTGTACGTGGCTGGCGCCTTAGCCGCTTGAGCCACTGGTGCCGAGCCAGACTACAGGACTTTCATCTTGGACTTCCTACCTGAAGAAGTGTGCGAACACACATTTCTGTTGTTTAAGCTGCTAAGTCTGTGGTATTTTGTTGGGGAAACCCGGGCAAACGAATGCAAAGAGCCATTTCCATCACGCTGCCTCCCTGCTGAGACTCTCTAAGAACTCCGTTGGTTATTGTGTGATGTCTTAGAATCTCCCTATGTCCTTTAAATTCTTGTAGAGTGGAAAAATGTAGAAATAAAGAGAGGCCCACTCAGTCCCTCTTAACCTAGGCTGAGAATTTTCTTATTCTTTCTGAGAGATAGTTACTGTCTTATAAAGTCTGAGTGTAGGAGTCTGCTTTGGTTTGAATTGTCAATTAGACAAATCATCTTCCTAAACCTAGTTTTGAATCACAAAATAGGAAATAATAACTTCTATTTTGTTATAAAAAATTAAAATGTATATGTGTGTGTGTGTCTACACACATATATCTCACTTAACAGAGTACCTGGTACTTGGGAAATGTTTAAGAAGTATGAATTTTTGGCTCGGCGCCTGTGGCTTAAGTGGCTAAGGCACCAGCCACATACACCTAAGCTGGCGGGTTCGAATCCAGCCCAGGCCCGCCAAACAACAATGACGGCTGCAACCAAAAAATGGCCGGGCATTGTGGCGGGCGCCTGTAGTCCCAGCTACTTGGGAGGCGGAGGCAGGAGACTCACTTGAGCCCAGGAATTGGAGGTTGCTGTGAGCTGTGATGCCA
>CAUYON010172372.1:0-10856 GCA_963573935.1 Arctocebus calabarensis
AAATTTTAGCAAGATATAAGCACATTTCCGGGAGGGAGAAGGTTTGATGGGGGGGCGTAACGGTGGGACCACACCTATGGAGCATATTGCAAGGGTACAAGTCCAATCTATCAAGTGTAGAACATAAATGTCTTAACACAACAATTAAGTAAATGAGGCAAAAGCTATGTTGATTGGTTTGATGTAAGCACGTCATATTGTAGACAATCATTTCAAGTAAAGGAAAATTTAGGATTATAAGAGAGGGAGAAAATGCCAAATTGATAAAATAATGTAGGAGTACAGGAGCATCCTACAAAATCTTTCTCTTGAAAATAAGTCATGAAACACAAGGTCATCTTTAACAGGCAATGTACAATAGAAAGATAAGTTGCACACAGGGGATCTGGATCTCTTATTGCTTATGGAAACACGGTTAGTTATCTGTAAATAAAAATCAAAAGTTAGTTTTTCCCTACATTCCCATTCCCCAAAGCCCTGAAAGTGAGAAAAAATATTCTAGACTTTTTTCTTCAGTGAAAAATTTAATTTTTACCATAAAAAACTAGACTACAACATGGAATGTTTTCTAACTAATATCTCTGCTAAGGATTCCAAGCATGAAACAGAAAAGGAAAGAGATTTTTAAAAATCACCCCAGCAATACCTGAAAAGGTTAAGCATAAAGAAGAGGGAAGGAAAATGGTGAATTTTTTTTGATGTTTTAAGGATTTTTTGTCTTTCTTTCTTTTTTGAAACAGAGTCTCACTATGTCACCCTTGGTAGAGTGCCATGGCGTCATAGCTCATAGAAACCTCCAACTCTTGGATTTAAGGGATTCTCTTGCCTCAGCCTCCCAGTATCTGGGACTACAGGCACCTGCCACAATGCCTGGCTATTTTTTTGTTGTTGCAGTTATCATTGTTGTTTACCTGGCCCAGGCTGGGTTCAAACCTACTAGCCTCAGTATATGTGGCCAGCACCTTACCCACTGAGCTACAGGCGCCACATGATTTGATGTTATTATTAACAAGAGTCTTAGTTATATTTATTATGAGTAGGGGGAAAAGGGAGCAGTTACAGCAAGTGTTCAGGAAAATGATCAACATTACATAGTGTCCCCAGGAGGAGGGTGCTCTGCTAATAAATGCCATACATCTTGTGTATCTCCATGGAAAAACAATTTGCAGTTAATTCACTCAGAAAAATGGCAGATGAGTAATACCATTGGGTAGGTTTTTGTGAGGAGTCTGACAGCTTCATAAATGTGATGAGGTTTTCTCACACGTTCACAAGAGACAGGTTTGGTTGCAAAACAGCTGGAAAAGTTGCTGAGACATCAGATAATCCACACAGCACTCAGAGGTGAGCTAGGGAGACCAGCTTGAATGTGAGATCATTAAGAGGCTTGTAGGTCTTGCTAGAGTTGAGGATGTATACACGTACATAAAATAAAATAAAATGAGTGATGCATGGCATGATGGAGCCAAGTTGAAATGAAGAACTGAAGCTGGAGTAGAAGGAAGTGTGATCACTCCATGTCTAACTGTATGTAAGTGCAGAGAGAACACCAAAAGTGTGGTGGGTTCAGGGCCCAGAAAGCCATTATCCCCTTAATATCCAGAAAAGAAGAACACAAATACATAGGAGTCAAGCCATGTTTACCTGGAAAAAGTAAGACAAAGAAATACATACTCGTCCCTTGAACCTCAATCAAAGCTACTAAATTGTCTTTTTTATTCTGACCACATATGTTCATGTATTTTGTTATCATATCATGAAAAATGTATTTATTCAATTATAGGTATTTATTGAGTGTGTGGCATGTGGCCATTGTTTACATAGAACTCTGAACACAGCTGGAAACAAGATAGAACTGGTCTTATACGATCTATAGATCTTCTTCCTTCGCTATTATCTCTTTACTTAACCATAACTAAAAAGCTCCCAATAAAAATGTAGAAACATAAAAATAAAATTCTTCCTTGACCCGGTATTTCTGGATAGCTGCTGCCAGTTCTCTGTCTCAAATGCCTATAAAGAGTAATGTTATTCCCAACTCCTTTTAATTCCTTCTGTGTCAGCGCTCTGACTCCGTTCCCACCTCCGCACTGAAACCACACTGCATCTCTTTATGAGATCATTCATTCCTTCTGGGCGCTCCATGGTTTTTAAAGAAATTTTTTACAATTGCTAACATTGTCTTTTAGGATGTCATTATCTACTATTTCTCTTAATTTCCCTGATGCTTCCTTTTCAATACCAAAAGACATTACTCACCCAATGTTTTGCTTAAGCTTTTCCACTATGCCCTCTTTCATTTCAGTTGCATACAAGAAGTTTTCTAAGCACATCTTCTCCAGCTACAATTCTGAATAATTCACCTCTCCAGTCAATATTTCTTGAGTTATCACTGTGGTACAGGCACAGTACTAGATTGTTGGAATTTAGATATAAACAAAACAAAATCCTCAATTGTTCTGTAATGGCCATTTGGGTGGTCGATGACACATTGGTCGAACCTGCTTTTGAAATAGTATAGGGCAAAGAATGACTACAAGTTCTTGAGGGCAAGTAGCAAGAAACTTTATTTCTCCCCAGCTTAAATAGTCAAGTCTGCACGTACACACTTTTAATCACATTAATGCATTGTAAAAATTGATTTTCTCACAACACCTGTGAATTTACTGATTAATAAATACACATTCTTCTAACTCTAAAAACAATAATTTCACAAAAAATGTTTTGACTGTTTAACCTTTAACTGATATGTCATAAGACCACAGCAGGGCAAAGAGTTGATTGTATCTCTGGTCTCTGGAGACCCATGACCAGCTGGTGGTAGAAACTCATTGTCTTGCTACACCACAGCTTGTAGGGTTCTAAGACTTATTGATGACATGCCTTGCATGCCTCAGCCTCTGGCCATGTCACTGGAGCTGGACTTTTACCTCCAAAGCATCCAGGCTTAACGACTTATTGCTTGAGTGCAGCCTTGGCCCCAGTGTTACTGTGTAAAGCAAGAAATTGTCACTGCTCTCTCTCAGGCAAGTGGGCACAGAAACATATAGGCTTTTAGCCTATACTCAACCTCATGGACTTTATTTCTAGTGAGAAAAGACAGTAAGTAGTATGTCAAGAGGCCATACATACTATGATAAAACCCTTCATGATCTCAACACTCTATCTCAGGTGTTTTTCTCTCTTACACTCAACTCCTATCTTTCTCACCATCTTTCACATTTCCCTGAGTATATCAACTCAACATATCCCAAACTGAATTCACCATGAATTCATATATACCTGCCATGCCCTCAGAAGTTTTCTTTTTCGTTCTTTTTCAGTGACTTGACCTACCATGTACCCAGTTGACTAAATTTTAATATGTTTTCTGTAGCACCAGTGGTATAACTTTTCTAAAATATAATAGTCTTTTTGTTTTTTGGTTTTTGTTTTTATTGACATAGAGTCTTACTTTTCCTCCTTGGGTAGAGTGCTGTAGCATCATAGCTCATAGCAACTCAGTATCTTGGGCTCAAGTAATCCTCTCGCCTCAGCTTCCTGAGTAGCTGGGACTACAGGTGCCCACCACAATGCTGGGCTATTTTTAGAGGCAGTCTTGCTCTTGCTCAGCTAGTCTCTAACTACTGACCTCAAGCAATCCACCCACCTCAGCCTCTCAGAGTGCAAAGATCAGGGTGAGCCATCACACCTGGCTAAAAAATGATAGTTTTTTTGTTGCCTTGCCTAAATTCTCTTTGTGTATCTCCACAGATGGTTGTGCCCAAACTTCATAAGATAGCAGAGAAAGTCTTCCACAGCCTTCCACTGCCTTCTGTCCCTTAGACATGCCTTCCAGGATACACTTTTGTGCCTTCCAGGAAACACTTTGTTATTGGAGCTACTTCTTTTGCCAATCATGTCCTCTTTCAACTCAACCACTTCTCCACCTAGTTAACTCCAACTTAGGCATTCTTCAAGACAAGGAGGTCACATCCTCTTGGAAACAGGTATTATGCTTTGCCTTTCTATTTGGGATCAGCATCCCTAGTGTCTTTTCATGTTCCCTCAACTCCTTACTTTGGCATTGACTATAACTACTTCACATGGTAAATCACTGTACTTCTTGTTTTTCTTTCACATTTAACTATAACTTCCTTGTGGGCAAAGGCTGTTTTATCCATTTTTTCCTCAAAGTATAGCACGGTGCTACAAATAAAGGAATTTAATTATTTGCTATTATGAATGAGTTCATTGCATTACTGATTTACAAGATCACTGTGCAAATCAATGCACTATACCAATATTATGCTTATTTATGTTCCTGCTTACTTACAGGAATTATCCTCCTACTGGAATACAGTTGTTCCCCCCTTATCTATGATTTTGCCTTTTGCAGTTTCATTTACAGGTAGTTAACTTTAGTTCAAAAATATTAAACAATTTATAAGCTTTAAATGGTGTACCATTCTTAGCCCCATATTGAAATCTCACACTCTCCTTCTCGAATTCTTCCTGTGGATGTTCTTCCAGAGTATCCACATTGTTTAGAGTACCCACCCTTGTGTCACTTCATAGCCATTTCTACAATCAGATTGACTATTGCAGTATCTCATGTTTGTGTTCAAGTAACTCTTATCTTACTTAATAGTAGGCCCAAAGTACAAGACAAGTGATGTTATCTATTTGGTTATGTCAAAGAGAAGCCCTAAGGTAAAAAATTCTCAATTTAAGGAAGGAAAATAAAATTGTATCTTGAGGTTGCAGAAATCTACAGTAAGAACATACCTTATCTGTGAAATTAGGAAGATGGAAAAAGAAATTCATGCTAGTTTTGCCATGAGAGGACAAAATGCAAAAGTTACAACCACAGTGCATGATAAGTGCTTAGTTAAGATGGAAAAGGCATTAAATTGGTAGGTGAAAGACAAAAATAGAAACATGTTCCAATCGACAGCAGTCAGGTTTGGTACTATCCATGGTTTCAGGCATCCACTGGGGATCTTGGGATATATCCCCTTCAGATAAGTGGGGATTGCTGTAATTTTATACACTGTTATTCATATCTAGTCATGTTCTCATTTGCAATTTTAAATTTACTAAAATGGTAGCTTTGAGAAGTATCTTCTTCAAGTCATTTGCTGGATAAGGGTAAGATGTTTTTGTTTAATCTTGATTCTTCTTAAGAGCAGACCTGAGTAGTTTCCATGTGCAGCCATCTATTCTCCATCCAAAAAGAGATTACAAGAATATTGTAAATCATTCCTCAGAAACCATCCTTTGTTCATACACTGTGGTGCAAGCCTTTCTCAATGTTTCTTTCCCAAACTAAAACAAAGCAAATATTGTTCACATTTTATCTCTAAAACTATCCATCATCCCCCCTCAACTTATGCTCCTTGTACTTGCAGCAAAAGAAAGAGGAAGAGAGGTGAATTACAGAATATTATTTAAGAGAAAGCAACCATTTAAACTCTACACTATTTATACCACCTCCAACATCCTTTGCATGTTCAAATACATTTGGGAGCATTTTATTTGACTATGAGGTAACTCTCCCTTTCTCCTTAGCAACAGTTAAACTGGCTGTAGTCTGTCTACATCTTAATTCACAGCCAATTGTTCTAGTATTTGGTGGAGACACAGGTTTCCGAGCACTGTTGGCAATGGCTAAAAAGTATGAGCTGATTTTATATTGCAGAGCATGAAAAAGACAGAAACTGTGGCCCTTGGCAAGACTGGGTTTTTGTGGAGATATTTTTCTTTCTCCCACAGCAAGACTACAAAGAAAGCAGTGTACTTTGGAGACCCTTGAATGCTCACTCAAAGGCATACTGCTGTGCAGCTAGTTTATAAAAGTTGAGAAATGGGAAATGATCATGTTCCAAAGTAGCTGAAGGAGGGTCTGGGCTCACAACCAGGCTGCACCTCCTTGAGAAGAATGGCTAACCTGCCATATGCAGCACTCTGGAAAAGGAAAAGAAAGGAGGTATCTATGAGCTGGAATCATAAGAAAGTAAATTGGGCCAAATAAAAAAGCAAAAGCTCACTATCACTTATTAGTTCTCCCTTCATTCATCAAATATTTTTTGAGCACCTACTCCAGGATAAGGGCTATTCTAGGTATGAGAGATAAATCAGTAACAAAAGCCAAAAAAAAAAAAAAATCTACCTTCATGATATAACCTTCTAGTAGAGGAAAAGACAATTACAAACATAACAAATCAATCCTACAGTGTGTTTACAGAGTATCACATATTAAATGATACTGACAATTAAATTCAAGAATTCATACTAGAAAAGGTGCGACATACCTCATTGCTGAATATCACTATGTTCACCTTCAAAATACTTCTCTTGGGAAGCTATGCACTGATGCCAGGACCTAAACCATGCTTCAAAGCAATTTTGAAACTCTTTTTCTGGAATGACCCTCAAAGCTGTTAAACCACAGCACACAAAAACATGCAGCCATAATGAGTGCCTCTCATCAAGATAATGGCACACATTGATAGGGCACAGCTGTGAGACACAGATATATGAAGGTTATGAAACCTCACTGAGTTGTTTGTACAGTGCTGCCAAAGTAACCACATGGTGTAGAATTTGTAAACTTAATCATTAGACTTTATATGACAATATCTCTAATGTCATCCCCCCCAAAAGAGCCAAATTGGCAAGTGAGCCATGAGTTGAAGGAGGAGAAGTGAGCCATGTGGCTGTTTTGAGGAAGATTATTCCATGTAAGGGAATAGATTATGCAAAGGCCCTGAGATAGTAACATGGCTGTAAGGTTTGGAAAGAATTAAGAACAGGCCATCTGGAGCAGGCTAAGCCAGGAAAGCAATGAAGGAAATGAAGATTAAAAGTTGGCAAATGAGGAAAGACAACAGCTGGTGTAGGGTATTATGGCCATTGTAAGATCTTTAGTTTCCACTCTGAAAGTAATGGGGAGTCATCCATGAAAGAACATGGAACAGAGGGGTGGCATGAGATGGCTTCTTTTTGTTTGTTTTGAGACAGTCTCACTATGTCACACAGGATAGAGAGCTGTGGTGCCACAGCTCACAGCAACCTCAAACTCTTGGGCTTAAGCAATTCTCTTGCCTCAGCCTCCCAAGTAACTGAGACTACAGGCACCCACCACAATGCCCGGCTATTTTTTTTGTTGCAGTTGTTATCATTGCTATTTAGCTGGCCCAGGCCGAGTTTGAACCCACCAGCCTGAGTGTATGTGACCAGAGCCCTATCCACTGAGCTACAGGAGCAACCATGACTTAGGCTTTTGCTGTAGCTATGTTCTTGCCATGTTAAGAACAGACTATAGGATAAGTGTTTTGGGTCTTGGTCACTAGTGCACTGAGAAAAAAATGTTACCTTGTTTAATCCTTTAAGTAAATTCAGCATTATCATCTTACAGATGAGAAAACTAAATTGCAGAAAGGTGCTATAAGCTTAAACAAGGTCACACAGCCGACAAATGAAAGATTCAATATTTAAACCAGAAAGTAGACAATAACGTATGTTCCTCAACCCCTACAACAATATTCATTCTGGTTTAATTGTATGGAGGCTCAGGGTTACCGATGGGGTTTTGTGTGTGTCAGGAAACAGTCCCTAGACTTTTGGGGAGTTATTACTTAAAATAGTTTCCAGGTCACATATAACTGATATGATTGAAAGCTTTAACTAATATTGCCAACACTTAACATTTAATCAACTAGTGTTCTACTTAACGAAGAAAGGGTTTCCTGTCTTTCTTCACAGATGCACCTGCATGTTGATCTGCACCCTTTCACAAAGATTCCAATATCATTGAAGAGGTAGAATCCTTATTAGTTACCAGCACCCAATAAGTTGATGCCTTACCCATTTCCTGATCAAAACCCATATTGCTTCTGAAATATATAGTAGAAGCAAAAGTCAAAAATAAATAAATCAAGGACCACAGTGATAATCAATGGTTTTCAGTGAAGACTGTTGAAATAAATCTTCATGATTCTTTCCTGTAGCTACTTTTTTTTATATAATATCCCTTCCTTTAGTTAAAAAATATGCAAAAAGGATTGTATCAAAAACAAACAAAAATGATAAAGGTAGAAAATATGTATGCAAAAAAAGACAGTCATTTTGGTACCTTCTCTAGAACCAAAAAGTTTAAAACAATAGACTAGGCTCATCAATATAGGGGATACTTGACCTTAGAATGCATATCAAAAAGCCGACATGGGAAAATCTCTTCTGAAATGTATTTGATTATAAATGTTAAAAGTACTTGAGTAGGTAATTTAGAAGAGATTATTAAGTTGCTAAATTATTTGATTGCAGACATTTGTTTTCAAACCAGACTTCCTGAATATAATCACATGTGATTGGACACAACTTTCTCGTGCTAGACTTGCAAGTATATTGCCCTTGTTATTTACTTAGAAGGAAATCACTAAAACATAGGCTTCTGCCATTTTCTTCTGGTAAAAAGTAATCATAGAATTCAAATGAACTAATTTCTGAAACATTAATGCTTCATTCAAGGGAAGAAAACATCAAAGTTTATTTAAACCACATAGAGTTCACATTCAGTATTCAAATACTATCACATAAAACTATTGTGCCTAAGTGATATGAAGCATAAAAAAAATTAGTAGCATCCAAGCATTTGGCCTCACCTAGAGAAGGACACCTGGATAATTGATTTATGAAGAAAATGAATCTGAAAGTTTGGATATAAAGAATAGTCCCTATTAGAACCTGGTTAGAAAAGTGGTCTGGAAGTCATTAGAAAAAAGTTCCTTATGAGAAGAATTCTCATTAAACTTTCAGTGTGACCTATTTTAAGCTTGATTGGAAAATACATAGCAGTTCCATTTGAAACCAGGAAGTAGAGCAAGGCAACATCCTGGTAAAGTGTTGATTTATACATAGAGGCCATAATGGCCCCTAAGAAAGTCAATACTTTTCGATCTATAGCATATGAATGGAAACACACTTGTAAGTGAGATTGGTTAAATAGGTCTGATTCCTTCAGTGGTATGAGAAACTGAGTAAATTATTAATTAGAGTTATGGAAAATTAATAGAGAAATAATAGACAAAGACAAAGAGATAGTTTTAAAAGCAGTGGGGACTCGGGAGGTAGCACACACTTCTTCATGAAGCCTCTAGTATGCCCTCCAAATATCAGGCTAGCTCTGTATGTATTTCATGCATCAGTGTTACAGTCATAAATCTTATGAAAGCAAAGCAAACAATCCCATCATGGCTCTTGCTGCACTTGCATTTCTATAACTAGACTCACTCTACAACTGATTACATTAACTGCTTGGATTTACTTACTACTTTTTACTGTTTCAAAGTATTATGGTCTAAATACGGAGTCTAGATAAGGTTAGCCAATTAGAGGTGGACTCAAGGACCAAATTGTAACTGACCCACAGTCATATACCACAGATGTGATGTTTTAATACTCTGACAGCCTTGTGTCCAGACAGATAGACTCCTCTGGCCCAACTAAGGTGACAGAAGAAAAGAGATGCTTGTTGGGCTTGGTGCCTGTAGCACAGTGGTTACAGCACCAGCCACATGCACTGAGGCTGGTGGGTTCAAACTCAGCCTGGCCCAGCTAAACAACAATGACAACTGCAACAAAAAATAGCCAGGTGTTGTGGTGGGTCCCTGTAGTCCCAGCTACTTGGGAGACTGAGGCAAGAGAATCACTTGAGCCCAAGAGTCTGAGGTTGCTGTGAGCTGTGACACCATGGCACTCTACCAAGGGCGATGTAGTGAGACTCTGTCTAAAAAAAAAAAAAAGAGAGAGAGATGTTTCTTCTCATATGGTCTGGAGCAAGTCTTCCTGTGTTGAACAAAATTCAAAGAATCTACATTCTTAACTCCCAAAAAGCACTCCCCTGGAGCACAAAACTCTGACCTGGCAGAAAGCAGCCTCAACTCCTCCAGTCAGCTTCTGTCTGGCACCTGTGAGGGCAGAGGGGATATTCAACATGCCAGGCTTCAGAATATTAAAGTGACAGAGTCTCATGCTTTGCATTCAAAACCAGTAAATTGCTCCAAATCAATCTTCTATTACTGTCTCCCTTTGTCCACACTCTGTTCCCTATTTCTAATAATATTTCTAATCTACTAACAATAATTGAATATTGGTTTCAAACTTATAAAATTATTATTACTAGCAATGCAAGCACATCAAGATGTGACTTTTTCCTTAGGTATTCCCATATACACCCTTCAATTATAGAGCTACAGTAATCAAAACAATATGGTACTGGCATTTAAAAGGATTCATAGTGCAGGGAACAGAATAGAGAGTCCAAAAATAAATCCAAACCCATACAGACAACAAATTTTTGAAAAGGGCATCAACACAAAATGGGGAAAGGATAAGTTCTTCAGTAAAAGATGCTAGGGAAAGTACATTTCCATGTGCAAAAGAATGAAATTTGACCCTTATTTTATACCATACAAAACAATCAACTCAAATTGGTTAAGAACTAAATATAAGACCAGAAACTATAAAACTACTAGAAGAAAACATGAGGGAAAGCTCCAAGACATTGACCTTGGCCATGATTTTTTTCATATAACACCAAAGTAAAAATAAACAAAAGACCACAAAAGTAAAAATAAACAAATATGACTACATCAAACTAAAAACCTTCTACAAAGTAAAGGAAACAATCAACAAAATGAATTGGCAGTCTATGGATTAAGAAAAAACATTTGCTTAGAAGTGATCAAGGAATACAGCAGCATCTCAGGTTATATGTAAGTTTTAATTTTCTAGTAGCTGCATTTAAAAAGTATTTATTTAACCCAACATACCTAAAAATATTATCACTTAACATATAATGAATATTTTAAAAT
>CAUYON010172373.1:0-11623 GCA_963573935.1 Arctocebus calabarensis
CAACACCAGTTGTGTCATCAGGAGGATGACACGGAGGCTAAGCTTAAGGATGATAACCCAGGGCAACAGAAGCTGTTGTGTCACGATGTCACTGAGGTTGTGCTTAATAATGGTAACCCAGGGCAACATACACTGTGGCCCTGATAAGATGTTACTGATGTTAAGCTTGACAATGGTAATCCTTGGCAACATAAGCTGTGGCCTCACAATGATGTCACAGAGGGTGAGCTTAGCAAAGGTAACCAAGGTCAGCACCCACTGTGGCCTCAGGAGGATGACACTGAGGTTAAGATGAATGAACGGAACCCAGGGCAGAAACCACTGTGGTGTCAGGAGGTCATCACTGAGGTTAAGCTGATTGATGGTAACTCAGGGCAACACTCACTGTGGTGTGAGCAGGATGTGACTGAAGTTAAACTTAATGATGGTAACCCTGGACAACACCCTCTGTGGTGTCAGGTGGACATCACTGAGGTTAAGCTTTAAGACAGTAACCTAGGATGACATCCACTGTGGTGTCAGCAGGACATCTCTGAGATTAAGGTTAACCCAGTAACCAACTTCAGCATCAAGAAGACATCACTGACATTAAGTTCCACGATGAGAAACCAGTGCAACACCCACTGCAGCCTGAGGAGGACGTCACTAAGGTTAAGCTTAACAATGGTAACCCAGGGCAACACCCGCTGTGGCGTCACGATCATGTCACTGAGTTTAAGCTTAACTATGGTAACCCAGGACAACACTCACTGTGGCATCACGATTATATCATTGAGGTTAAGCATAACAATGGTAACCGGAGACAGCACCCACTGTGGCATCACAATAACATCACTCGGGTTAAGCCTGATGATGGTAACCCATGGCTACACCCACTGTGCCATCAGGAGGATGTCACTGAGGTTAAGCATGACGATTGCAGCCCAAGGAAACAGCCATGGTGATGTCATCCTGACGTCACTGAGGTTAAGCTTAATGATGGTAACCTAGAGCAGCACCCACTGTGACATCAGGAGAACGTTATTGAAGTTAAGCTTAACTTTGGTAACCAAGAGAAACACACACTGTGGTGTCAGGAGGATGTCACTGAGTTTGAGCTTAATGATGGTAACCCAGTGTAGCACCTGCTGTGGCCTCAGGAGGACATCCCAGAGGGTAAGGTTAAGGATGGTAACCCAGGGCAGCACCCTCTGTGACATTAGGAGGACTGTACTGAGATAAAGCTTAAAGGTGGTAACCCAGGGCACCACCACTGTGATGTCAGGATGATGTCACGGAGGTTAAGCTTAAATATGGTAACCCAGGGCAACACAGAATGTGAAGTCAGAAGGAATTCACTAAGGTTAAGCTTAAAGATGGTAACCCAGGGCAACACCCACTGTCCTGTGTGGAGGACGTCAATGAGGTTAAGCAAAATAATGGTAATTAAGGGCAAAACCCGCTATGTCCTTAGGACAACATCACTGAGGCAAAGCTTCACAATGGTAACCCAGGGCAACACTTGCTGTGGTTTCATGAGGACCTCACTGAAGTTAAGTTTAAGGATGTTAATCTAGGGTAACAACTCCAGTGGCATTAGGAGGATGACACTGAGGTTAAGTTTAAAGATGGTAACCCAGTGCAACAACCACTATGATATCAGGATGTCATCACTAAGGTTAAGCATAAAGATGATAACCCTGTGCAACAGCAACTCTGGGGTCAAAAGGACGTCACTGAGGTTAAGCTTAAGGAAGGTAACTCAGGGCAGCACCCACTGTGGTGTCGGGAGGACGTCACCACTGTTGAACTTAATAATGGCAACCAAGGACAACACTCACTTTGGTGTCAGGAGGACGTCACTGTATTTATGCTTAATGATAGTAACTCAGGGCAACACCCACTGTGATGTCAGGAGGACCACACTGAGGTTAAGCATATAGATGGTAACCCAGGGCAACACCACTGTGATGTAAGGATGACATCACGGAGGTTAAGCTTAAATATGGTAACACAGGAAAACACAGATTGTGAAGTCAGCAGGAAGTCACCAAGGTTAAACTTAAAGATAGTAACCCCAGACAACACCCATTGTGATGTCAGTTGGAAGATGATAACCCATAGCAACTATCACTATGACATCAGGAGGAAGATGGTAGCCCAGGGCAACACCCATTGTGTTGTTCAGGTGGAATTCACTGAAGTTCAGCTTAAAAATATTGAACCAGGGTGACACCCATTGTGAAGTCAAGAGGAAGATGGTAACCTAGGGAAATATTCATTGTTGTGTCAGAAGTACGTCACTAAGATATAAGCTTAAATATGGTCACTGAGGGCAACACCCATTGTGTTGTCAAGAGGAAGTCACTAATGTTGAGCTTAAAGACGGTAACCTAGGGCAACACTCATTGTTATATAAGGAGGAAGATAGTAACCCAGGGCAAGAAGCATTGTGATGTCATGAAGAAGTCACTAAGGTTAAGCTTAAAGATGGTAACCTAGGGCCACACCTGCTCTAGTGTCAGGAGGACATCACTGAGGTTAAATTTAACAATGGTAACCCAGGGAAACACCCGCTTTGGCTTCAGGAGTACATATCTTAGGTTAAGCTTAACAAAGGTAATCCAGGTCAACACTAGCTGTCGCTTCAGGAGGACCTCACTGAGGATAAGCTTAAGGATGCTAATCCAGAGCAACACCCACTGTGAGGGCAGGAGGCCATCACTGAATTTAAGCTTAAAATGTTAACACAGGGCTATACCCACTGTGGTGCCAGGAGGACGTCACTGAGGTTAAGCTTAAAGACAGTAACAAAGGACAGCACCCACTGTGGTGTCAGGAGGATGTCACTGAGGTTAATCTTAGTGATGGTAACACAGGGCCACACCCACTATGCTGTCAGGAGGATGTCACTGAGGTTAAGCTTAATGAGGGTAACCCAGTGCCACACTGACTGTGGAGTCAGGAGGATGTCACTGAGGATAATCTTAATGATGGTAACCCAGGGCCTTACACACTGTCGCATCAGAATGTCACTGAACTTAAGGTTAAAGATGGTTACCCAGTCTAGCACCCACTGTAGCATTGGTAGGACGTCACTGAGGTCGAGCTTAAGGATGGCAACTCAGGGCAACACCCATTGTGATGTCAGGAGGAACATGGTAACCCAGAATACCACCAATTATGGTGTCAGAAGATGTCACTAAGTTTAAGATGATAACCCAAGGCAACACCCACTGTGGACTCTGGAGGACGTCCTTGAGGTTAAGATTAATGCTGGTAACCCAGATCAGCACCCACTGTGGCATCATAAGGATGTCACTGAGGTTAAACTTAAAGATGGTAGCCCAGGGAAACACCCATGGTGATGTCAGGGTGATATCATTGAGTTTAAGCTTATTGATAGTAACTCAGTGCGGCACCCAAATGACATCACTGAGGTTAAGCTTCAAGGCAGTAACCCAGGGCAGCACACCGTGAGGTCAGGAGATGTCACTGAGATTAAGCTTAAAGATCTAAACACAGGGCAGCAACTACTGTAGCATGAAGAGAAAGTCACTGAGGTAAAGCGTAACAACGGTAACCCAGGGCATGACTCCCTGTGGTGTCAGGAGGATATCACTGAGGTGATGCTGAACAACGGTAACCCAGGGAAACACCTGCTGTGGTGTCAGGAGAAAGTCACTGAGTTTAAGCTTAAGGACCTTAACCCAGTGCAAAACAAGCTGTGGCGTCATGATGATGTCACTAAGGTTGAGCTTAATGGTGGTAACCCAGGACAGGATCCACTGTGGCATTAGGAGGATGTCACTGAGGTTAAGCTTAATGATGGCAACCTAGTGCCATACCCACTGTAGCATCAGGAGGAGTCACTGAGGTTAAACTTTATGATGGTAAGTGAGGGCTGCACCCACTGTAGCATGAGGAGAATGTCACTGAGGTTAAGGTTAAGGATGGTAACCCAGGGCAGCACCCACTGTGGTGTCAGGAGGATGTCACTTAGGTTAAGCTTGATGTCACTGCAGTGTCCAGAGGTTAAGCTTAAAGACAGTATTATGGGCAGCATCCACTGTGGTGTCAGGAGGACGTCATTGAAGTTAAGCTTAAGGATGGTAACACAGGGAAACACAAGCTGTGGCATCACGATAAGGACATTAAGGTTGAGCTTAACATTGGTAATGCAGGGTAGCACCCACTGTGGCATCACTAGGATGTTACTGTGGTTGAGGTTAAAGGCAGTAACCCAGGGTCGCTCCCACTGTGCCATCCTGTGGATGTCGCTGAGTTCTATCTTAACCCAGGGTAACCCAGGGCTACACAAACTGTGACATCAGGAGGATGTCACTGAGGTTAAGCTTTACAATGGTTACCCAGGACAACACCCACTGTGGTGTCAGGAGGATGTCACTGAGGTTAAGCTAAATGATGGTGACCCAGGGCAACATCCACTGTGGCTTCAGAAGGACATCATTGAGGTTAAGCTTCACGATTGTAACCCAGGGCAACATTTGCTGTGACTTAAGAAAAACCTCATTGAAGTTAAGCTTAACGATGATAATCCATGGCAACACCCCGTAGCGTCAGGAGGATGTCTCTGAGGTTAAGCATAAGGATGATAACCGAGTTCAACACCCACTGCGGTGTCAGAAGGATGTCACTGAGGTTATGCGTAACAAAGGTAACTCAGGGCAACACCCACTGTTGTGTCAGGAAGACGTTAGTGAGGTAAAGCCTAATGACAGTTACCCAGGGCAGCACTCCCTGTGGGGTCAGGAGGAGATCACTGAGGTGATGCTTAAGGACAGTAATCTAGGGCAGCACCTTTTGTGGCATCAGGAGAACTTCAGTGAGGAGAAGCTTAAGGACGGTAACTCAGGGCAACATATGCTGTGGTGTCATGATGATGCTGCTGAGGTTAAGCTTAACAGTGGTAACCCACGGCAGCACCCATTGTGTCATCATGAGGATGTCATTGAGGTTGAACTTAACGATGGCAACCCAGGGCAGCATCAACTGGCATCACTAGGATGTTACTGTGGTTGAAGTTAAAGGTGGTAACCAAGGGTCACACCCACTGTGGCATCAGGAGGACGTCACTGAGGTTAAGTGTAAAGATGTTAACGTAGGGCAACACCGGCTGTGGTGTCAGGAGGACCTCACTGAAGTTAATCTTACTGGTGTTAATCCAGAGCAACACCTCCTGTGGCATCAGGAAGACATCACTGAGGTTAGGCGGAATGATGGTAAGCCAGAGCAACACCCATTGTGGTGTCAGAAGGAAGCCACTGAGGTTAAGCTTAAAGAAGGCAACTCAGGGCAATACACACTGTGCTGTCAGGAGGATGTCACTGTGGTTGAACTTAATGATGGCAACCCAGGGCAACACTCACTTTGGTGTCAGGAGGACATCACTGAGGTAAAGCTTAACGATGGTCACCAAGGGAAGCACTCCCTGTGGCATCAGGAGGACATCACTGAATGAAGGTAACCTGGGACAACACCTGTTTTGGTGTCAGGAGAATGTCACTGGGGTTAAGCTTCAGGACCATAACCCAGGGCAACACAAGCTGTGGCATCACGATGATGTCACTGAAGTTGAGCTTAACAGTGGTAACTCAGGGTAGCATCCACTGTGGCATCAGGAGGATGTCACTGACATTAAGCTTAAAGACAGTAACCCAGGGCAGTAGCCCCTGTGGTGTCAGGAGGACATCACTTAGGTTAAGCTTAATGATGGTAACCTAGGTCTTCACCCACTGAGGCATCAGGAGGACGTCAATGAAGTCTAGCTTAAATACAGTAACCCAGGGGTGCACCCAATTTGGTGTCAGGAGGATGTTACTGAGGTTAAGCTTAAAAACAGTAAACCAGGGTAGCACCCACTATAGCATCACAATGATGTCACTGAGCTTAAGCTTGACATCACTGAGGTGAAACCTAATTATGGTAATTCAGGGCATTGCCCACTCTGACGTGACGATCACGTTCACTGAAGTTAAGCTTAAATGCGGTAACCCAGGGCAGCACCCACTGTGGTGTGAAGAGGACATCACTGAGGTTAACCTTAAAGACAATAAGCCAGGGCAGCACTCACTCTGGCATCAGGAGGACATCACTGAGTTTAAGCTAAAAGATGGTAACCCAGTGTAACACCTACTGTGGCATCAGGAGGATGTCACTGAGGTTAGTCTTAATAATGGTAACCCAGGGAAGCACCCACTGTGGCCTCAAGAGGATGTCACTGATGTTAAGCTTAAGGATGGTAATCCATTTCTGCACCCACTGAGGCATCAGGAGAAAGTCACTGAGGTTAAGCTTAAAGATGGCAACCCTAGACCGAACCCCCTGTAGCATAAGGGGGGTTGCCAAGGGCAACACCCACTGTGGTGTCAGAAGGATGTCACTGAGGTTAAGTGTAATGAAGGTAACTCAGAGCAACACCCACTGTTGTGTCAGGAGGACATTAAAGTGGTTGAATTTAATGATGGCAACCCAGGGCAACACTCACTTTGGTGTCAGGAGGACATTATTTAGGTAAAGCTTAACAACAGTCACCCAGGGCTGCACTACCTGTTCCATCAGGAGTACATCACTGAGGTAACACTGAATGATGGTAACCCAGGGTAACACCTGTTGTGGCATCAGGAGAATGTCACTGAGGTTAAGCATAAGGACTGTACCCAGGGCAACACAAGCTGTGGCGTCATGATGGTGTCACTGAGTTTGAGCTTAACAGTGGTAACCCGTGGCATCACTGAGGTTGACCTTAACGATTGTAACCCAGGGCAGCATCAACTGTGGCATCACAAGGATGTTACTGCAGTTGAGGTTAGACGGTAACCCAGGATCACACCCACTGTGGCATCAGGTGTACATCACTGAGTTTTGTCTTAACTACTGTAACCAAGGGCCACACCCACTGTGGCATCAGGAGGATGTCCCTAGGTTAAACTTAAAGATTCTGACCTAGGGCAGCACCAATTGTGGCATCAGGAGGACGTTACTGAGGTTAAGCAGAAAGATGTTAAGCCAGGGCAACACTCACTGTGGTGCCAGAAGGAAGCCACTGAGGTTAAGCTTAAAGAAGGTAACTCAGGGTAACACCCACTTTGGTGTCAGGAGGAAGTCACTGCTATTGAATTTAATGATGGCAACCCAGGGCAACACTCACTTTGGTGTCAGGAAGATGTCACTGAGGTAAAGCTTAATGATGTGCTAGAGCAGCACTCCCTGTGGCATCAGGAGGACATCACTGAGGTGATGCTGAATGAAGGTAACCTAGGGCAACATCTGTTGCATCAGGAGAACATCAGTGAGGTTAAGCTTAAGGACAGTAACTCAGGGCAGCATCCACTGTGGCATGAAGAGGACATCACTGAGTTTAAACTTAATGACAGTAACCAAGGCCATCACCCATTGTGGCGTCAGGGGGATGTCATTGAGGTTAAGCTTAACAGTGGGTACCCAGGGCTGCACACACTATGGCATCAGGAGGAAGTGACTGAGGTTAAGGTTAAGGATGGTAACCCAGGGCCACACCCATTGTGGTGTCAGGAAGACTTCACTGAAGATAAGGTTAAGGATGTGATCTAAGACCACACCCACTGTGGCATCAGGAGGATATCACTGAGATTAAGTTTTATGTCACTTAGGTTAAGCATAAGGATGGTAACCCAGGGAAATCCCCACTGTGGCATCCCAATGACATCACTGAGGTTAAGCTTAATGATGGTAACTCAAGGCACCACCCACTATAAAATTATGATGACATCCCTGATGTAAGGTTCACAACGGTAAGCCAGGACAGTACCCACTGTGGCATCAGAAAAATGCCCCTAAGTTTAAGGTTAATGACGGCAACCCAGGGCACCACCCACTGTGGCATCAGGAGGATGTTACTGAGGTTAAGATTAAATACGGTAACACAGGTTAGCATCCACTGTGGCATCAGGCAGACGACACTGAGGTTGCACTCAAAGACGGTAACCCAGGGAAGCAACCAATGTGGCTTCAGGAGGATATCACTGAGGTTAAGCATAAAGACAGTAACCCAGGGCAGCATCCACTGTGGCATCAGAAGGACGTCACTTAGGTTAAGCTTAAAAACAGTAACTCAGGACAGCACCCACTGAGGCATCAGCAGGACGTCACAGAGGTTAAGCTTAAAAACAGTAAACCAGGGTAACACCCACTGTAGCATCCCAATGACATTACTGAGGATATGCTTGTTGTCACTGAGGTTAAGCGTAATGATGGTAACCCAGGACAGCACCTCCTGTGGCATCTGGAGGACATCTCTGAGGTTAAGCTTAAGAATAGTAACCCAGGGCACACCCACTGTAGCGTCAGGATGGCGTCACTGAGGTTATGGTTGACATCACTTATGTTAGGGTTAATGACAGTAAACCAGGGCAACACACACTGTGGCGTCATGATGACTTCACTGATGTTAAGCTTAAAGATAATAACCCAAGGTAACAGGCACCTTGACATCACATAAAATCACTGAGGTTAAGCTTAACAACGGTAGCCCTGGGCAACATATACTATGGCGTCACATTGATGTCACTGCGGTTAAGTTTAACTATGTTAACACAGGGAAAAATCCACTGTGGCGTCACGATGACATCAATGAGGTTAAGCTTACCAATGAAAACCCAGTGCAACACCCACGGTGGCATCAGTAGGATGTCACAATGGTTAACCTTAGTGATAGCAACCCAGTGCAACATGGACTGTGGCATCTAGAGAACATCACTTAGGTTAATCTTAATGACAGTAAACCAGGGCAGCACCCACTGTGATGGCAGGAGGATGTCACTGAGGATAAGCTTAAAGATGGTAACCCAGTGCAGCACCCAATTTGACATCAGGAGGAGGTCTCTGAGGTTAAGGTAAATGCGGTCACCCAGGGCAGCACCCACTGTGGTATCAAGAGTTTAAGATCAATAATGGTAACCCAGGGCAGCATCAACTGTGACGTCAGGAGGACATCACTGATGTTAAGCTTCATGATGGGAACCATTAATGGACCCAGATTAAGGCACCAACCACTCAACTGAAGGCACCAACCACTGTAACATCATGATGATATCCCCGAGGTATTGTTCACAAAGGTAACACAGAACAGTACCCACTGTGGCATCAGGATTACGTCCTTGTGGTTAAGGTTAATGACGTTAACCCTGGGAACCACCCACTGTGGCATCAGGAGGACATCACAAGGGTTAAGGTTAATGATGCTTATCCAGTGCATCACCCACTGTGGCTGCAGGAGGACATCACTAAGGTTAAGCCTAAAGATGGTAACCCAGGGTCACATCATCTGTGCCATCAGTAGGATGTCACTGATGTTAAACTTAAATACAGTAACCCAGGCCACAACCCCTGTGGCATTAGGAGGACATCATTGAGGTTAAACGTAAAAATGTTAAACCAGGATAACACCCACTGTGGCATTAAACTTGAAGTCACTGAGGTTAAGCTTGAAGTCTCGGAGGTTAAGCTTGAAGTCTCGGAGGTTAACCATAATGATGGTAACCCAAGGCAACACCCAGTTTGGCGTCAGGAACACATCAGTGAAATTAAGCTTAAAATGGTAAACCAGGGTAACACCAACTGTGGCATCATGGAGGTTAAGCTTGACGTCACTGAGGTTAAGGTAAATTATGGTAACCCAGGGCAGCACCCAATGTGTCATTAGGAGGATGTCACTTAGGTTAAGCTTAAAGATGGAAACACAGGGCAACATCCACTGTGGCATCAGGAGAACGTCACTGAGCTTAAGTATAATATGCTCCCACAGGGCCCCAAGCATTGTGGAGTCAGGAGGACGTCATGGAGATTAAGCTTAACTATGGTAACCTAGGGCCACACCCTCTGTGGCTTACGGAGGAGGTCACTGAGGTTAAGCTTAAAGATGGTAATTCAGGGCAACACCCCCTGTCTAGTGGATATCATTGAGCTTAAGATTAAAGATGGTAACCCAGGCTAGCACCCCGTGTGGCGTCTCAAGGACATCACTGAGGTTAAGCTGATAAACGGTATACCAGGTTATCACATGGCATCATGATGATATCACTGAGGTTAAGCTTGACATCATTTATGTTAAGCTTAAGGATAGTAACCCAGGGCAACACCCACTGTGGCATCATGATGCCATCACTGAGGTTGTGCTTGATGTCACTAAGGTTAAGCTTAACGATGGTAACCCATGGCAACACCCACTGTGGTATGACTTTGCCTTCACTGAGGTTAAACTTAAGGATGGTAATGAAGGGCAACATCCACTGTGGCATCATGATGAAGTTACTGAGGTTAAGCTTAATGATGGTAACCCAGGGATACTCCCTCTATGGAGTAAGGAGGATGTTACTGAGATTAACTTTAGCTATGGTAACCCAGTGCATCATGGACTGTGGCGTCCGGAGAACATCCCTCAGGTTGTGCTTAATGATGGTAACCCAAGGCATCATCCATAATCCATCCATCCCAGGGCATCATTCATCCCATCTCAGGAGGAAATCACAAAAGTTAAACTTAAAAAGGGTAGCCAAAGATCAACATCCATTCTGATGTCAGGAGGAAGACAGTAAGGTTAAGCTTCAACATGATAACATAGGGCAGCACTCATAGTGATGTCAGGAGGATGTCACTAAGGTTAAGCTTAAAAATGTTAACTCAGGGTAACACCCATTGTGATGTCAGGAGGAAATCACTAAGGTTAAGCTTATATGTAGTAACCCATGGCAACACCCATTGTGATCGCAGGGGGAAGATGGTCACCCAGGGTAATACCCATTTTTGATGTCAGTAGAATTTCACTAAGATTAAGCTTAAATGTTAACTCAGGGTAACACCCATTGTGATGTCTGGAGGAAGTCACTAAGGTTAAGCATAAAGATGGTAAACAGGGAAACACCCATTTTGATGTAAGGAGCAAGTCACTAAGGTTAAGTTTAAGATGGTAACCCAGGATAACACCCATTGTGATGTCAGGAGGAAGTCAGTAAGGTTAAGCTAATTGACAGTGTCACAGGGCAATAAACATTGTGATGTCAGGAGCAAGATGGTGACCAGGGAAACACCCATTGTGACATCAGTAGGAGGTCACTAAGGTTAAGCTTAAAGATGTTAACCAGGGAAACACCCAATGTGATGTCAGGAGGAAGTCATTATGGTTAAGAATGATGATGGTAACCCAGGGTAAAACTCATTGTGACCTCAGGAGGTAGATAGTCACCCAGGGCATCACCCCTTGTGATATCAGGAAAAGTCACCAAGGATAAGGTTAAAGATTGTAACCCAAGCCAATAACCATTGTGTAGTCAGGAGGAAGTCATTAAGGTTAAGCCTAAATATGGTAATCCAGGGCAACAACCATTGTGACCTCAGGAGGAAGATGGTCACCCAGGGTAATACCCATTTTTGATGTCAGTAGAATTTCACTAAGATTAAGCTTAAAGTTGGTAACACAGGATAACACCCATTGTGAGGTCAGGAGGAAGATGGTAACCTAGGGCAACACCCATTATGATTTTAGGAGGAGGTCCCTAAGGTTAAGCTTAAAGATGATAATGTAGGTCAACATCCATTGTGGTGTCTGGAGAAAGTCACTAAAGTTAAGCTTAAAAATGAAAACTCA
>CAUYON010172376.1:0-24548 GCA_963573935.1 Arctocebus calabarensis
CCCGCCGGCCTCCTCCAGCCTCTCGCTGATCTCCTCCAGTTCCCGGGATAGGTCCGAGCGCAGCTTCTCCACCTTGGCCCTGGCGGTGCGCTCAGCTTCCAGCTCTTCCTCCAGCTCCTCAATGCGAGCCTGGGCCCGACACAAAGAACTCAGACCCACTGCCTGGACCTCTTTGCCACAGACCTCACCCAAGGGCTCTAAAAACCTCCCAAGTGCTCGGGTCCCTCTAGCATAGTGGTTCTCAACTAGTGGCAATTCTGTGCCCCAGGGAAGAGTTGGCAAAGTCTAGAGATTTCTTTTTGTTTTGTTTTGAGACAGAGTCTCTCTCTGTTGCCCCAGGCTAGAGTGCCGTGGCATCAGCCTAGCTCACAACAACCTCAAACTTCTGGGCTCAAGCGATCCACCTGCCTCAGCCTCCAGAATAGCTGGGACTATAGGCGCCTGCCATAATGCCTGGCTAATTTTTCTATTTTTAATAGAGACATGGTCTCACTTTGTTCAGGCTGATCTCAAACTCCTGAGCTCAAGAAATCCTCAGTGTCCCAGAGTGCTAAGATTATAGGTGTGAGCCACCGTGCCCAGCCTCTGGAGATATATTTAATGGTTATGACTTTATGGGGAGTTGCTACTGGTATCCCATGAACACAGGCCAGAAATGCTGCTAAATATTCTATAATGCACAGGCTGTCAATAGGAAGTTGGTAGAAATCAAACCTTCAAGGCATTTCCTGAAAGTATCTTAGACCTAGTCTAAGCACCTGCAGCCCAGAATCCTGAGAATCTGTCTAGAGGAGGGTCCTGAGATCCTGTGTAATCATGAGTCTGAGTACACAGACTCCTAGCTGCTCTGCTATTCATAATACAGGAAAGTAGGTATTTGTATTTGTTAAATATTTGCAATAATATGCCTTGAAACAATCAATTCTTTTGTAATTTTCTGGGTTAATCACAAAGTTCAGTCAACCATATTTCTCATTCTCCATGGCTTGCTTTATTTATTTATGCCCAGGGCTGAGTTTCAGCTTGATTGCTGTTTTCCAGGTGAGTGCTAGTAGGGTGCCCTCTTCCTCATCATGGTCCTCCCTTATTTTTCTGGCCTTAACCTTGATCTGGACTAAATTGGGAAAATTTACCATTTACTATTTTGATCTGTTATCTGGCTAGCCAGGAGCAAAGGAGAGGATTGGTGGGACTCTTTTCATCTAGGGCTATGGACAGTTTTCATGAATGGTGCTTGTGTGGGTCCTGGCAGCGGGAGAGAGAGGACCATGATGCCTCTGCTCCTAGGATGGAGAAGGTGGGACTTGTGTGCAAGAGCTTGGGCAGAAGAGGGAGGAAGCACAGCCCATTGCTAACAATTAGTGGAGATAACAGCACTCAGAACCTCTTGGTTCTGAGTCCAAGAGGCAAAAAAGTTGCCCAGACCTAGCATAGAAGAACCCAGTAGTCTAGCTACAAGCCAGAAATGGCATCCAAGAAGATGGGAGGACAAATTATTATGAAGGCAGACTAGTCCTTGAGCAGCTCCAGAGGAGTAGAATTGTGTTTGTATGTTACTTTCAGGCTGGGCCATAGACCCTAGTAGTGAGGGAAGTCTAGCTCTTTCTACTAGCCACAGTGTGCCCAGAAAATGAGAGGATGAAGTTTTGCCCCAGTAGCTGAGTGCCCGTTGCCCTTAGAGTCACTATGTCCAGACCTGCCCATGTAGCTTCTGCAGCTATAAAATGGGTTGACAGTGCTTGCCTTATAGGCTTCCAGTGCTCTTCTGACAAACCTGAGACTAAAAGCACACTAAAGTTTGGGTCCATTAAGGGTAAGGGAGACTATGGGGCTCATTTTATCTTGTCCTGCAGAGGAATTGAGAAGGCCTTGGGGAACCAAAAGAATACCTTCTTTTCTTTCTTTCTTTTTTTTTTTTCTCGTTTTTTGGCCTGGGGCTGGATTTGAACCCGCCACCTCCAGCATATGGGGCAGGTGCCCTACTCCTATGAGCCACAGGCACCGCCCAAGAATACCTTCTTACTAGTGGCTGACTGACTTCTCTAACCTGGACTGTACTAAAATAGCATTACATGGAATTTCCTAGTTGACAAAGTGATTTTGTATACATTATCTCCTCTGGTCCTCTCAGATAGGTATTGTCAGTCCCATTTTACAGATGAGAAAGGAATCTGATCATCAGGGAGGATAAATGACTTCCTCAAGATAGAAGTTGGTTCATACCATGGGTGCCTTATGGGGACTTAGCCTGGGTTAGTGACTGGAGTTAGTACCAGAAAGGATACAAACAGAGCAGCCCATAGGAAAGTGATCCATGGAGGGTTTTTCATCCCCCATACAAAGGGCAGAATTACCAAAGGAAGGGTAAGAGGAGAATTGAGCCCCATCATTTGTCTTAGAGCAGAGTCAATGAGGCAGAACATACCTCAGGGAGAGAAGCCCTTTTAGGAGGTATCATTTCCACTCTGCCCCAAATGGTTTTGCTAAAATAATACATTCTTTGTTTACTGAGGAGTGCTAGTGTTCCTGAGTGCTTATAAATCAGGGATGTTTTGGACTATAGGGATAGACTCGGGGTTCCGAACATTTCTTAGAACCTTGAGCAATTCCAAAGTCTCAGCCACCTCAGGGCCACTGAGTTTCCCGTTGGCTGCTCTGGGAAGGAAGTTACCTGGTTTTCCTTCAGTTTCTTCTGCAGCTGAAGGGCCAGTGCCTGCTCATCCTCAATCTTACTGTTCTGCTGACTGATGTCAAACTCTTTCCTGGAGAGGAAGGGAGGGGGTTGAGATGACAGGTGCTGCTTCTTCTGGCCACATTTTCTTCTTTTGTCTTAATGTGCCAGAACAAGTTCCCTCTCCCTGGCCCGGAGAGTGAAGTGGGAGAGCTGTGATTGCCTCATTCCCAATGTGCCCAAGGCCACCATAGCCACTGGAAGCACAGCACCATGTGCTTCATCCACCAGGCCAGACCCCTCCCTTCACCTCTGCTGGACACCACAGGCTCCTACTTCTTGAGCTTTTCTTCCAGCTGCTGCTTGTCATTCTCCAGGTCCATGATGCTCTCCTGGGTCAGCTTCAAGTCACCCTCCAGCTTCCGCTTTGCTCGCTCTAGGTCCATGCGTACCTTCTTCTCTTGCTCCAGTGATCCCTCTAGCTAATGGAGACAAGAAAATGAGCAAAATGTGGAAAACATGAAATCCACAGTATATGTTCTTCTGCCCCCTTCTTAACTTGAAGTCCATTGAGACCGGAACTCAAACTAGCAGAGAAATCCTGCAAGTGTAAAGGATTCAGGGACCCAGGCTAGTGAGGAACAGAGGAGGGCAAAAGAGCTCGAGGCCATAGAAGTTAGTTTTAGGGAGGATCGGGACCAATGGTGGTGTCTGCAAAATCTTGAGAGAGGAAGTGTGGTTCTTTTTTGTTGTTGTTGCAGTTTGGCCAGGGCCAGGTTTGAACCCGCCACCCTCACTATGTGGGGCTGGCACCTGACTCACTGAGCCACAGGTGTCACCCAGAAGTGTGGTTCTTACTACTTACATCATCCACCTGCTGTTCCAGCTTGACCTTAGACTTGGTCAGGGTGTTGACTTTGTCCTCCTCGGCCTGAAGGTCATCCAGGGCCTGCTGGTGGGCCTCTTGCAGAGCCTTTTTCTCCTTGGTCAGTTTGGCAATGATCTCATCTAGTCCAGCCATCTCTTCTGTCAGGTTCTTCACCTGCCAACCAAGAACCCCACCACCTTTGGGGTCAAAGGTTATCATCCTAAAGACCTTCATATCAATGACCAGGACCACACCCTGGTCTAGGAATCCTGGGGAGTCCTGGGCTGGAGCCAGAGAGAGCTGCCCTCACCTTGTTCTCTGTTGCATGCTTCTCCTTCTCCACCTTGGCCAGTGTCAACTCTAGGTCATCAATGTCCTTCTTGAGCTCAGAGCACTCATCTTCCAGCTTGCGCTTCTTGGCAGTAAGCTCAGCGTTCATCTCCTCCTCATCCTCCAGTCTCTCATTCATCTCCTTCACCTTGGCTTCTAGCTGGATCTTGTTCTTGATCAGCTGGTCACAGCGCTCCTCAGCATCATTGAGATTGTCTTGTTCCTGGAAGAAGAGAATAGTAAGGAAGCGGAAGATTAAAGAGAGGAGAAACCCAACATCTTAAAGAGGGTGGTGCTCCTAGACTCCCAGTCCCTGGTTGCGAGATGGACTATAATCTAAGGGAGGATAGTGGAAAGCTGAAGAGATAATCACAAGGCCTTACCGCCTGCACTTGGAGCTGCAGGTCATTTTTCTCCTGCAGCAAGGACACCATCTTCTCCTCCAGCTCCTTGCGGCGAGCCTCAGACTTTTCTAGAGACTCCTTGATGCGCCCAAATTCTTCCTTCATGTTGGCCATCTCCTTCTCTGTCTCTGCACTCTTTAGCAGTGGCTTGATCTTGAAGTAGAGCTTCATCCAGGGCCAATTCTTGACCCCCATGAAGGCCCGAATATTCCACTGGATTATTAGCAGGGCATCCCTAAAAGGAAACATGGAGGCAGGGAGACACACTATGTAAGAGCACTTCCCAATCACGGGCCCAACTGCACTTGGCTTCCCCCATCTAAGCAAGTTTGTCAGCACTAGGAGCCCCATCTCCTAGCTTTACCCACTGCATGCACTCCTACTCCAAACATCACTGAACACGGATTTGCTCTATAGGTATTTTTAATCAATCATGTCAATGAAAGGAAAGTTTATATCTTCCCTACATATAAAGTATCTCCTATGTTTTTTGTTTTGTTTTGTTTTTTGTAGAGACAGAGTTTCACTCTATTGCCCTCGGTAGAGTGCTGTGGAGTCACAGCTCACAGCAACCTCTAGCTCTTGGGCTTAGGCGATTCTCTTGCCTCAGCCTCCCAAGTAGCTGGGACTATAGGCTCCTGCCACAACGCCCGACTAAGGTATCTCCTATGTTTGATGTTTCTGTTCTCATAAGAACCTCAATATGTTAAAAATTATGTGGCATTTTACATATAGGAATACCTATAATATATATGTAGGTTATGAAACATAGATACAAAATGTCTATCCATGAACTCACTACCCAGAATAAGATCTAGAGCACTACTACCCATTGGGTCTACCTGTAGCTCCTCCCTGGACCCATCTCTGGTCCCTCCCATCAAAAGCAGCCACTACTCTGAATCTTGTTTTTCCTTTCCTTACATTTTTTTTACCTTTTTTTTTGAGACAGAGTCTCATCCTGTCACCTTCGGTAGTGTACTGTGGTGTCACAACTCACAGCAACCTCCAGCTCTTGGGCTTAGGCAATTCTCTTGCCTCAGCCTCCCAGGTAGCTGGGGCTACAGGCGCCCCCATAATGCCCAGCTATTTTTTTGTTGCAGTTTGACTGGGCTGGGTTCGAACCTGCCATCCTCGGTATGTGGGACCGGCGCCATACTTACTGAGTCACAGGTGCCACCCCTCTCTCTTACATTTTTTAAAAAATTTCTTTAACTACCTATGTATGTATCTCTAAAAATGTTTTTATTATCTCTGAAGTTTACAGAATTACATCATACTGTATGTATCTTTCTCTGAATTGCTTTTGTTCACTCAACAATATGCCTTTAAGTTTCAAACATATTGAACCATGTATTTGTGGTTCACTTTTTTTGTTGCTTTATAATAGTCCATCGAATGCCTAATAAATAAACAAATATTTATTTATTCCTCTATGGATGGAAACTTGAGTTGTTTCCAGATCTTTGCTATTACGACCAATGCTGCTATGAAGATTCTTCTTCATTTCAAGGTACGCATGTGTAGGAGTTTCTCTGTAGGAATGTACTCAGGAGTGAAATTGAAAAGTACATAATTGTTCAAGTTTAAAGGTAATGACAAATTGTTTTTCAAAGACCGCTTAACTTTTGTCAATCTAGTTTTTTAAAATGGTATCTCACTGGAATCACAATTTGCATACACCTGTCGGGAATTTTCTTTTTTAAAAGAATTCCAAATGAATCCAGAGTGGTAAGATAGCTTTCCCAGGCCAGCTAATTAGTGATAGAACTGGAACTGAAGTCAGATCTCCTGACCCACAGTAACTGCTTGTTTACTTAACTTACATCTCTGGGAGAACTCTCCCTTCTACCCTGCCTTACCTGCGTTCCACAATCTTCTTGAACTCAAGGCGCATGAGCAGGCCCCGGGACTGGGCCTGGATGCGTGTGATGATGCGGCTCAGCCTCTCATCCCGCATCTCCTCCAGCAGCCCCAGTAGCCCCGCCTTGAAGAACACCTGCAGGGAAGGTGCGTGTTGGGCCTGGCTAGGCAGGGGTGGCACAGGCATGTTAGGAAAGGGTGACTATTCGCAAAGGATTGGAAGGACGAATTGCATGGCAGTGGGAGCTAGGGTGAGCAGAGTGGCGCTGGATGTCCCCCTGGGCGGGTGGTAGGTGGGTCAGAGATTTTTTCCAAGATGATTGGTGAAAGGAAAGGAGTTACAAGATGAGGAGTCATTAGACAAGAGATGTCTCCCTCCAACTGATTTGTCCCCTCCCTTTCCTCACCTTGGTGTGGCCGAACTTGTACTGGTTGTGGTCAATGTCCAGAGAGCTCAGCAGCTTCTCTGCCCCCTTCCTGCTGTCAATGAACTGTCCTTCGGGGATGGCCGCTGGGTTCAGGATTCGATACCTGGGGGGTGAAGTGCCCTCCGTCACCCGCTCTCTGCGTTGGTCTCTGCCCACAGGACTCCAGGGCCCCAGCAGACTCCCTTTCCCTTCTCAGAGCTTGGGTTCTAGGGAAGCCCTGCACCCACCTCTGCCGGAAGTCCCCGTAGAGGATGCGGTTGGGGAAGCCCTTCCTGCAGATACGGATGCCCTCCAGCACGCCGTTGCAGCGCAGCTGGTGCATGACCAGGGGGTTGTCCATCACTCCTGCGGGGGGAGGGGTCAGACTTAGGGTAAGTGATCCCAGGCATCCTC
The DNA here is from genome assembly GCA_963573935.1 of Arctocebus calabarensis. Classification (NCBI taxonomy): domain Eukaryota; kingdom Metazoa; phylum Chordata; class Mammalia; order Primates; family Lorisidae; genus Arctocebus; species Arctocebus calabarensis. The sequence goes on from CAUYON010172376.1 coordinate 6,958, forward strand.
CCCAGACCGGGGCCTTGCCCTGGCTCACCTGGAGCCTTCCGTTCATTGGGGATGATGCAGCGCACAAAGTGAGGATGAGTAGTTCTTAGGTTGGTCATCAGCTTGTTCAGATTCTCCTGGGGGGTGGATGAAGGTGGGGGGTTAGGGGCTACAAGAATTATAATGAGAGTTCAGGCTTATGTAGAAGCTATACTCCAAAAAATGACCACGAAGCTCTGGTTTCTTTCCTTCCCAAATCCACAGCATCAGGACAAGGTGAAGCAGGGAAGTGGTCTAGTCAGGTGTGCCCCCCACAGGTATTCTGGGTCCTCTGGGCCCTGCTTACCCGATGGAGAGCTGACACTGTCTGGAAGGATGAGCCCTTTTTTTTGCCTCCTTTGCCTTTACCACTATCTGCTAAAAACAAGAGAAGAAATAATGAACAGGAGCTTGCTAACAGAGAAGCTGTAGGCAGAGGCAGGGTTCTGCTGCTCAGAAGCTGTATGACTTAGGCAAGAGATTTGCCGAGTCTCAGTTTTCCACGCGGATGGTAGTAAAATCTGTGATGAGGATTAGATACGATGAAGGTGCAAGGTGGCTCAAGGGGTGCTGGCCGCACGGTAGGCGCTGAAAGGGCACTGGTGCCCCCCCTCCCTCTTCTAGCTCCACAACCATCCTTCTGCCTTTCCACTTTCTCCTTTTCTTCTCATCCTTTATCCTCTTCATTTTAATCTACACCCTTCTCCTCCTTCTCTGAATTAGAGGCTCATTGGTTCAGGGGTCCTCTCAATGTTTATTGGGCACTCCTGTGTGCGCCGCTCCTTGCCAAGCGCGAGGAGCCCCTCTCACCAGCCTCTAGTCACTCGTGGACTTAAGCAAACACCATTATTCATAAAGTGGAAAATGGCAGGTACAGAGGGAATGCTGTGGTGTTTCCTGATTCACACCGCTCTGGGATGAGAGTCAGGAGCTGGGTTGGCTCCTGGGCTTCCCTGCCTGCCTCTGGAGTCATGTGCTTTGAAGAGCAGGCCCCTGACCCTGAGCACCCCCAGAAGTCTCCTGGCCCAGCGTGGGGGCTGTCCCCTTACCGGCATCGGCGGAAGCATAGGTGGAGAAGAGAGTGGCCATGAGTTTGAGGGAGGACTTCTGGTACAAGCCCACCACCGTCTCGTTGAGAGGATCTTTGTTCTTTTCCAGCCAGCCCAGGATGTTGTAGTCCACAGTGCCAGCATAGTGCACTAAGGAGAAGTGAGCTTCCGGCTTCCCCTTGATATTTCGTGGCTTCTGGAAGTTGCTGGACTTGCCCAGGTGGTTGTCATACAACTTGGCCTTGAAGGTCATGTCAGTGGCCTTGGGGAACATGCACTCCTCCTCCAGGATGGACATGATGCCCATGGGCTGAGGGCAGGGTGAGAAGTAGAGACAGGATCACTGAGTGCACCCCTAGGCTCCCAGTCCCACACCCTGACAGACAAAAGATTCTGCAGCCCAATATTGGCAGGCCAAAGGGAGCCCGTACTGGCACCTCCTGTCCCCAGACAGGAAGCCAATGTTTCTGAAATGAGCCTATATCCAATGAAGTCTAGGTCTGGCTTCTTTCTGCCCTAGTGGATGCAACAAAGAAGCTGTGCAGTCCTAATCACCCCTTGAGGCTCTCAAGGCCTTACAACACAGCCCCTTCTTCCTAATGGCTCACTGCTCCAGAAGCACCAGAGCAGAGACAAATGTGCGTCAGAGGCACCAGACTGCAGAGGCAGGTCAGGTGCTTGTCTATATGACTCTTGTAGCAATTTTCCAAAGGGTGGTTCGAAGGACCCAGATTCTGGCCAGGCGAGGTGGCTCACGCCTGTAATCCTAGCACTTGGGAAGCCGAGGTGGGTGGATTGCCTGAGCTCATGAGTTCGACATCAACCTAAGCAAGAGAGAGACCTTGTCTCTAAAAATCAGCTGGATGCTGTGGTGGGGCACCTGTAGTCCCAACTACTGGGAGGCTGAGGCAAGAGAATTGCTTGAACCCATGATTTTGTGGTTGTTGTGAGATAAGTTGCAAAATCCTCTACCATGGATGACAAAGTGATACTGTATAAAAAAAAAAAAAAAAAAAAAAAAAGAAAGAAAGAAAGAAAGAAAAAAGAAGGACCCAGATTTTACCCACCACTCTGCACTTCAGATAATGAGGTGGTGGGGCAGGATTTTTCTTTTTTTGTAGAGACAGAGTCTTACTTTATCGCCCTCGGTAGAGTGCCCTGGCGTCACACAGCTCACAGCAACCTCCAACTCCTGGGCTTAGGCGACTTTCCTGCCTCAGCCTCCCGAGTAGCTGTGACTACAGGCGCCCGCCCAACGCTAGGCTATTTCTCCGTTTTGCAATTCGGCCGAGGCTGGGTCCGAACCAGCCACCTTCGGTATATGGGGCCGGCGGGTACTCAATGAGCCACAGGCACCGCCCAGGATTTTTTTTTTTTTTTTAGAGACATAGTCTCACTTTGTCACCCTCTGTAGAGAGCTGTGGTGTTACAGCTCACAGCAACCTCCAGCTCTTGGGCTTAGGCAATTCTCATGCCTCAGCCTGTGAGGCAGAATTTTTCTTGGGGTAGGAGTCCTTTTGAGAATTTGATGAAGCCAAAGACTGTCACTCCAGAAAAATGCATGTACATACACACACACATGTGCATATGTGCTTCTTTTCCATATAGTTTTATATGATTCTGAGGCCTGTGAAAGATGAGACCCTGTTTAGGGATCTCTGGATAATGACTCAAAGCTTGTGGGAAAGCGCCTGTGTTCTGAAGGCAGTGGCTGGTGGAGTGAGGGCCTGGACTTTGTGTGTTAGCACAGAGTGAGGGCACACTGAGAGCAGGGCTGCACTAACACAGCGGAGTCTGCCACCAGCGCCCTTGTCTCTCCTGAGAAACACCTATAGACGGGGAGGCTGGAGACTGGCTTATTTCTCAACACATAGAAAAGTGAGGGGAAGCCAGGTATCTCTGGTCTCAACTCTCATGAATGATGCTTCTTCTCAGGGTCTGTCAGAGAGGCAGGGGTCCCCTCCTTCACTACATTTCACTCATAAGACCCCGACAGGTGACCATAATACAAGGTGCCAGGTCCTGGGGAAAGAAGGAAGGGGCCGATCCCTTCCTGGCTGTATTGGCCTGTGACTTCCCAGAAGCTGGGCCTGAAAAGAGGCTTAGGATTCTGGGGACTCCAGTTTCTTGGGTATAGCAGGGCTGGGCTGTCTCTTTGTCTGAGATGGCAGGGGAGGGGACACAGGCAGTGGGGCGGAGGCAGCACCTTCTCGATGAGGTCGATGCAGGCCTGCAGGTCCATGCCGAAGTCGATGAACTCCCACTCGATGCCCTCCTTCTTATACTCCTCCTGCTCCAGCACGAACATGTGGTGGTTGAAGAACTGCTGCAGCTTCTCGTTGGTGAAGTTGATGCAGAGTTGCTCAAAGCTGTTGAACTGCAGGCGAGTGGGAGGACAGTCAGGTAGGTGGGGCTGTGCCCTAACTCAGCAGGGGTGCGACCGGTCCCCTCCTAGGTCAGGACAGTGGAGGACAGCTTCCCCTGGAGATAGGGAAGATGACTGCCTATATCACCACACGGTCCCCACCACCTTCCCGTGCTGTCCCCCAGCTGGCAGTCAGCAATGGCGGTTGAAGGGGTGAATGTGTCAGTGATGTTCCACCCACTCCCAGGGCTCCCCCAATTCACATCGAAGATCTCGAAGCCAGCAATGTCCAGGACTCCTATGAAGTACTGGCGTGGCTGCTTGGTCTCCAGGGTGGCGTTGATGCGCGTCACCATCCAGTTGAACATCTTCTCATACACTGCCTTGGCTAGTGCCCCAATGGAGTAATACACCTGCTGGACATTCTGCCCCTTGGTGACATACTCGTTGCCCACTTTCACCCGAGGGTGACACAGCCCCTTGAGCAGGTCGGCTGAGTTCAGCCCCATGAGGTAGGCAGACTTGTCAGCATCTGGTTGAGAAGGAAAGGAGTGAGTAAGCACCTTAAAGGACCCTGCCCCGCGGTCAGGGCCTCTAGGAAGCATCAGGTCCAACCTCCTCTCCTTAAAGAGGAGGAAATCAAGGTCTGAAAGAGCACAAGGCTTGCCCATGGTCACACAGCCAGTGTGTGTCCCAGTTAGGCAGGAGCTCAGGCCCTTTGTCCCATCCATAGCCTCCAGCCACACTCGTGTCCTCTCAGCAATGTCTCTCTATCTGCTGGGCGTCTCTAAGATAGGCTTTTCATGAGCACGGCTGTGAGTATGGGTCCTCATGTTCTCTGCAGCCCTCAACTCACCAGGGCAAGGATGTGGCTAATGGGACTAGGTGTCCTCTGCTCCCCGTCTCCTGTGTTCTCCACCCTGGAATCTAGCCCAGGACTAGGTGTGTTCTGCTTTTCATCCACGTGCTGACTGATTTGACTGGCTGGGAAATCATGGCTCCCAAACATTGTTCTGTTCCGTGCCTTGTCCCCCATCCCCAGCCATCCAATTTTGCCATCCAACATGTGGGTTTCTCTATTTAGGGGGATTTATTTGGTGTAATTTCAAGAATTTTCTGATAATTGTTGATGTGCTACCATAAAAACCAGGCTGACATTTTGATCTGTACAGACTTGGAGAAGGGGGCCATGACGGTGGGCAAAGAGGAATGTTCTCAGGCCTCTCTCTAGCACGGTGCATGCCTCTACACCTGCTTCTCAAGGGATCCTCACAGCAACCTGCAGAGGTCCTAGGAAGGACTGTCACTCCACTGAGCTGGGGAGAAAATTGAGGCCCAGAGGGGTTGACACACTAATGCTCTGAGCTGCGTCTTTGACCCTTGGCCTGCTGCCTCTCAAACAAAACATGGCATAAACCCATGAGGGGTCACACAAGGGCAGGGCAGGCAAACACTCTGCACTAATGATGATGATGTGCAGGCCTAGGGCTGCGCCTCCTGGGACTGGGTGTGTCTTGAACACAGGAGGAAAAAACCCCTCACTTTCCTGTGGTCAGGGAAGCTTTGGTGGAGAAGCTGGTGGGTCTGTGGGAGGACTCCTGTCTGCCCACCTCTCTCACATCCTTGTTCTTACCCACACCTCTGCCTCACGTGCCTCAGATCCTCTGGGAGCCAGCCTAACTGAGGAGAAAGCCTGGGGGACAGGGCCAGGTGGGGTGGAGAGCAGAGCCTGCCTCTGGAAAAAGCCAACTTTGACCACCCGCTTCTCGTATTTCTCCTGCTTTCCTTCCACTTTCTCCACTGTGGTCCACATAATCCTATTGTTAAGCTAACTCCTTAAGAATTGCTGGATGCAGCCTGGGAGGCTCAGGGCCTGTCTTTGGCATGATGGGTAAGCAGGCTCTGTTAGCTCAGCCAGCACCTTGGGCCCTTTCAGTGCTGCTCCCGACCCCACCTTCAGTGCCATCTGGCTCCGCCTGCTCCTCCCTCTGCTTCTGCTTGAACTTCATATTTCCATAGTGCATGATGGCGCCTGTCAGCTTGTACACGCTAGCTTTCTCCTCTGGAGTGAAGCCCAGCACATCGAAGGCACTCTGGGACAGAATGGGAGGCAAAGAGGGATATTGAAGCAATGGTCCCAGGACCCCCACGAGCCCTCAAGTTGCCACAGTAGCCCCCTCACTCACATCGGTGGCCATGAGCTCCTCAGAGTCATCGATGGAGGCCACGGACACCTCTCCCTGGGACACGAAGGCATAGTCGTAGGGGTTGTTGGTGACCAGTAGCATGTCTGCACCAAGCAAGGGGCAGGGCAGAGGCAAGGGGGAAGGCAGAGGGCAGAGAAGGGGCAGAGAGGGTTGAGAGATGGAGGGGGAGGGGCCAGGAGAAAGGAGGCAGAGAGGACAGGGAGCAGATGGAGAAGAAGAGAGTCAGTGAGCACCAAGGAGAGGACCCAAAGGGAGGGAGAGAATGGAAGGGGGGCCCGGGAAGGAATACCTGAGGGGCCCACGAAAAGGGAGGGGGAAGATGGTGGGGAAATAACATGTGGGGGATGAGGAGATTAATAAGGGGAAGAAGGAGCATGTTGCCAAGGGAAGAGTGGGCAGAAGGGTGGAGGAGGAAAATGTGCAATGGTGCATGGGGGGCAAGAGCAAAGGGAGGTAGGGAAGGAAGGGAGCATTGGTCCAGCCAAGGGAGGATGCAGGTAGGAGGGAGACAGGAGGAGGGAGGAGAGAGGAGACAGAGAGAGGAGGAGTGCGGAGGGTGAACAGAGAGGTGGAGTAGACGGAGGAGGGAAAGGGCCCTTCCCTGCACATGGGGAAGCTTTGGGGAGGTGGGGAGGGTGTTTTGGGGGGCCAGGCTAGGCTCACCCAGCAGCTCTGGCTTCTTGTTGGACAGGATCTGGTAGAAGATGTGGTAGTTCCTCTCAGCCTTCAGCTGGAAGATCACCCGGGACTTCTCCAGCAGATCTGGGGTGAGGGGCGCAGAGGTACACAGGTGAGGCAGGAAAGAGAGTAGAGCCAGCAAAATGGTGGAGATGGAGTGGGCTCCCACAGCCCAGCGGCCAGGGAGAATATGGGATTTAAAGAAAAAAGAGTGCTAAAGCCGGGAGGCAAATGTGGACAAAGATGGGAAGTGGTAGGAAAGGTGGGCTAGGGCTCCCTCCCCCAACACCCTGTGGTGGTGCTCACAGGTCTCTATGTCTGCAGAAGCCAGCTTTCCAGTGGCTCCAAAGTGAATCCTGATGAATTTCCCCTGGAGGCAGATGGGACAGAGTCAGGGAAGGGACAAAATGGACTCTCAGCTCTCTACTCAGCCCAGAATGCCCTGGATGGTTCTGGAATTGTATACAACTGTTTGGTGTCTCAGTGTAGTATCAGTGGTCAGGGGAAAGGATGCCCATCCCCACACACCACCCAGGGTCTCCAGATGGAAACCAGGCCCAGCGTCATCACACACAGAGTGCTTTCTGCACATGACTCTTATGTCATCCCATGTGCCCCTCCCACAGATAAGGACATGGGGCTCAGAGAGGTGTGGGGACTTGCTGACCAAGTGGAAATCCAGCCTTTGGCTCCAAAGCCCATGCTCTCTTCCCACTTCCAGCACGCAAAAGCTTTGGAAATACTCATAAGAAAAATCTAAACTATGACCCAGACAGCTCTGTTAGTTGGCTGTGGAATAGCTGTGGTGACTCTGGGCTCTCTTCCCGGAAGCCGGGCTGGTTGGAGTGTGAATGTGTGCGCCTGTGTACATTTGTTGATCTCCCAGAACTACATACAGATCAATCAACTGGGCATAGCAGAACAGTGTCCCCTTTCTTGTCAAAGCTGGATGAGGCCAGTTGGTAGTGCAAAGGCACTCACAAAACGGGAGGAGTTGTCGTTCCGGACAGTCTTGGCGTTGCCGAAGGCCTCTAGAGCAGGGTTGGCCTGGATGATCTGATCTTCCAAAGTGCCCTGCAAAGGGAACAGAACTGTTGGGGGTCACCTCTGTCCACCTGCAGACAGTGATAAAAGGGCAAGAAGGCTGCTGGGGCTGGGGCTGGATGAACTGCTAGTGGGCCTGTGGCCTCGAAGGCTGTGCACAGACCTCACTCAGGGTGTGCATATCCTACCAGGACAGTCTTCCGCACTGGGCTGACTCTCTGGAGCCCTGCTGTCCCCCCTGTTCCACCAGGGAAGGCTGGGTCAGAGTAATCTGGGTCAGCCTTTCCTCCCACTCCGTGAGCCTGTGGTCCACACGTACCTTGTTGGCACTGGCATTGTCCTTCTTGCCACGGTCTCCTATAGCTGCAATGCTGGCAAAGTACTGGATGACACGCTTGGTGTTTACAGTCTTCCCTGCCCCGGATTCTCCGCTGGGGGCCGCAGGGACCAATTAGAACTCAGGGTTCCTTCCGGTCGCCAAATAGGGCTCAGCACTGCATGCTCCCTCCCAGGTCTGGCCATGAGCCCCCAGCACTGGACAGGATCTGCCTGTCGCCATTCACCATCTGGTACTGCTCTAATGAGAGCGCCACACCCACAGCCCCGTCGCACCTGCAATCTTAACCCTCTTCTCTCCACCTGCACCCCAGGTGTTAGCCCAGGTGCCCCCAGCCCAAGCCCCTCTGTGCGTGGTTGGTGCTCACTCACGTGATGAGGATGGACTGGTTCTCCCGATCTGGAAGGGGAAAGAGGAGAGGTGATGAGTCAGAGCCTGGTGGGTGCTGGGTTGAGGACACGGGTCAGGGACTGCCCAGCTCACCCGTCAGCATGTATTGATAAGCGTTGTCAGAGATGGAGAAGATGTGGGGGGGGGCCTCACTCCTCTTCTTGCCCCGGTAGGCGGCCACCACCTCAGCATTGTACACCGGCAGCCACTTGTAGGGGTTGACGGTGACACAGAACAAGCCTGAATATGTCTGGAGCAGGAGACAAGAATGGGCATGAGGTTGGTGGAGAGACCCTGGGGTGGGAAAAAGTGGCAGGTAAGGGTGTCCCTGGCTACTCCAGCTGGCTCTCCTCTTCCTGCAGCTGACCAGGGGCAAGGAGTAGGGAAAGGGGATCTGGGTCCCTTAGAAGACTGCCTATCCCCTCTCCTTGAGAGAGTCTCCCTGGCTTACTTTGAACAGGGAGTCCCCGCGGTGTACAGGAGCCACTCACGTAGATCATCCAGGCTGCGTAGCGCTCCTTGAGGTTGTAGAGCACCGCGGGCTCGTGCAGGAAGGTCAGCATGGCCATGTCCTCGATCTTGTCGAACTTGGGCGGGTTCTGCTGCAACACCTGGTCCTCTTTGACGGTCACTGTCTACAGAGGAAGCATGGGCAGTAGGATAGGTTGACCATACTCCTACCTTGACCCTTGCCAGCTTTGCCCACAGACCTCCTGCGATACAGTCTGTGGTTTGGCTTGTTCCCCTATTCTTCCCCCAGTGGTGCCCCAGCTCCCACCCCATAGCTCTCTCAGGACACTTTCCACAGATAATTTACCTGACCACTCTCACTCCCACCCTACAGACTGTCCTAGGTCCCTTTCTTTTGCCAGGTCCTGAGACCCTGGGCCCATAATCGAACCCTTTGTCCTTGTCTAGGGGACTGACAGCTCTCAGAGCTGTGCACACACACCAGGAGCACTGCCCCAGGATGTCAATTGCTCAGGGCAAAACTTTTACTGGGAAAGCAACTCACCCATCTATCCTACACGCCCTACTGACCACTGTTGGTGTGGTTTGATTGGCATCAGTCAGGTGTTGCCCCTGCCAGCAGGCATTGCAGCATTTTAATAGTGGTGTACACTGTGGCTAGTCAACTGAATGATTTATCTGCATAGTGACTGGCTGGTGGCAGAGCTGGGGTCAGAATCAAAGACCCAGGGGATTGTGGCCTGTTATTCTGCATCTCAATAGGGGATGACCTCAATAGGGGATGTGTGCCTCACAGACCCATGACATTCAGTCGATGGGTCTGTGAGGCACACAGCTCTGAGCTGCTGCTGGTGACCAGTGGTGATTCTCATGGCTGGCATGAGTGAACCAGGGACCAGGGCTATTGAGCGCTTCACCAGTGGTGGGAGTGGCCCCTCAGCTCCAATGTTCCCACTGGGTGTAAGAGTTGGCTCTTAGTTTGGGTAAAGGGAATTTGAGCAAATGGACCCATGGAGGAAACTGAGGCACTGAGAGGAAGGAAACAAGTACAGGAAGGAGAGCTATTTAATACTGTGTCTGTGCCCTCTTTATCAACAAGACTCCTTTGAGAAGGAAGGCTGCTGAGGTCCTTCTCCCTCAGCATCCTCTCTGGCAAGGGGTGTGCATTCCTGGGGGCACCTGTTGCATCTGTTGAGGTCCACCTGAGAAGGTTCCTCATGGGAGCACGTCCTGGCATTGCCCCAGCCTTGGCTCTTCTCCAGGCCTCTCAAGCTCCCTCTGCAAGTGGCCCCTCCCCAGACCTCTTCCCCTGCCCTGGCACTGTGCCCCACGCACCTTGCCATTCTCAGTTTCAGCAGTGACCTTGCCCCCTTCCCGGGACACAATCTTGGCTCTGACAAACTCTTCCTTATCATCAGGCACAAAGCACTCGGTGCGGATGTCAAAAGGCCGGGTCTGGGCTTCCAGACGCTCCTTCTCTGACTTGCGGAGGTACTGGGCTGCCTCCCCAAAGTCAGTCATCTGGGAGTCACTCATCTTGTTGCTCCTCTGGGACAGAGAGAGTGGGCTCTGTTACTCCTGAGGTGGGCACAGTTTCCAGTGGGTCGTCTCATTCTCTACATCCCCAGTCCCTGCCCCACCTCCTCCCCACCAGGTCCTATCGCTCTCCTACCACGCTATAGGTATGAGTATGGGTGGTGTTGCACCCAACACCAGCCGGGGTCCCTTCTCTCCCTCTCAGGGTTCTGCTTCCTTTGCTTCCTAAGTGGTGCTAAAGGAGGATCTCTGTAAGGCAGCGGTTCTCCACCTGTGGGTCGAGACCCCTTTGTAACAATGAAAATACATCCTGTATGTCAGATATTTACCTTATGATTCATAACAGTGGCAAAATTACAGTTATGTAGTAGCAACGAAAATAATTTTATGGTTGGGGATCACCACAACATGAGGAACTGTATTAAGGGGTCGCAGCATTAGGAGGGTTGAGAACCACTGCTGTAAAGGGTTTGCATGTGGCGACATTGGCTGGAGGTTGCTGAAGGGAGGTGCTGAGCGCTTGGAGGAGGGACAGCATCACCCTGGCTCCCATGAGGAGTGTGCCCTGTTCTCTGCAGAGAAAATTGGGGTGGTTCTCACCTGGTTATCTCTTCACAGAGAATCCTGGAGAATCCAAAGCACAGGCGGAGCAAGAGGTGCAGCCTGGCAGAGAGAAGAGACAAGGAGAATGGAGAACAGTGGCGGCTGGACCCAGGGAGCCGGACATGAGCAGGACGGACCACAACGGGGATCAGGGAGAGAGAAGACACAGGCAGGCAGAAGGAAAGGGTGCTGAGTTAGTAGAAGCACCAGGACGGAGTGCAGAAACAGAAACAGAAACAGAGCCAGGGAGATTAGAACACACAGCCACGAGGGAAGGGCCGGGTGGGAGAGACAGACAAAGCAGCACGAGGGGATAAGTATTGAAAAAGACCAAGTGGCGAAATAAAACTGGGACAAAAGGAAGGCAGCCATCCAGAGGAGGGAGAAGATGGAGACAGCAGACAGAAGACCCAGATAGTGCAGGGAAAGAAATGGAGAGTCAAAGAAGAAAAGAAAGTTTTGGTGTTTCCCATTGGCCCTTCCACTGTCAGTGGCAATGTCCCCGGGGCTGGAGAAAGGCAGTTCTAGCAGGACCCTCAGGCCTCTGATCTGCACTCCATTCTCGTTGAAGGCAAGGTCCCTTGAAGTGGTGCTCTGTGGCTGGCTACAGAGCATCCCACCCCACCGCCTCTCTTACCTGGGTCGGAGCAGCCTCTGTCTGTCCTCAAAGCTCCAGCTCCTTTATATGCTGTTTCCCCCACGCCCTGCCTAAATTTGGACTCCTTCCGGAGGGACCCTCCCTCCCACCTCTCTCCCCTCCTGGCTCCTCCTCCCTTGATCCTTTGGCTCTGGAAGTGACAGGAGGACAGCAGGGCCCCCAGATTTGCCCATGAAAGGTCTGTTGCCCCAGCCTCTCTGGCTCCAGGGCCTTTTTTTAGTCCTTGGGCACATTCCTCCTCTCTAAAGGGCCAGATGCACAGATAGAGGGAAGACAGGACCTCCTCACTCCACATCCCCCCACCCCACCATGGCCCTTACCTCGGTTATTTATAACCTGAAGAGTGAATTGAGCACACGGGGAGAGGGTCACCTTCTCCCGCAGGCCGAATGCCTCTCCCCTTCCTCCCAACCATGGGCTCCCCTCCGCTGCTCCCTGTCCTCTCCTTTCCACCCTGACCTGCCCTCACACAGCCCGAGGCTGAGAGCATCCCCCTACACGCTCGGACCTGGAGTATCATAGTGCTTGGGACTGGGTACTGGAGCCAGGGTGCCCGGGAGGGGAATCCACTGACCAGCTCTGTGACTCAGTTTCCCTTTTTCAATCCAACCTTTAGTCTGCATAAGTGTCCTGCCTAGTCTTCTATTCCCCGACTCTCTAGGCAGGTGTCCTCATGAGGACTTGAGGCTAGCCCAGTTTGGGGACACATATGGAACCTCACCCTTTCTCTGATGATCCTGAAACAGCGACAGCCATCCATCCAGCCTCCTCAGACAGTGGAAGGGCTTCTCCCACACTGCCTCAGATCAGTACCTCAGTATAGACTTGACCGGCCACGTGCTTGTGCCCATCTTCAGCCATACACACGCAGCCTTTTCACACTTACCGACTTGAGCTTGCAGATTTCCCCTACTTGTTCTTGTGCACACTGAGTCACACATTTGCACACCCACATTTTCACACATGGGCTTTCACTCTCTGCTACCACCTTCTGCTCCTGGTGTGGGATGGGGTGGGCAGAGACAGAAGGCGTTAATCCCAGGGCCTGAGGGAGGAGGGGTGGAGGTTGGGGGGCTGCTCCCTGCTGTCTCTCAGGGCTGCCAGAGGGTGCAGGTGCAGGATGGCTGGGGCGCCTGGCAGGCCTGGGGATTTACACCAGCTGGGCCCTGGGCTCCGCATTCCATAGGGTGGAGGTGGGGCTCTGCAGTCTGCCCTCTCCCCAGGTAGAACTCTGGTGCCCCTCTCCAACCCTCCTGGGCTCATACTCACATGCCCTTCTTTGTGGGTGTCCTTAAGTACCCCAGGCCCTCAAGGCACCCTCCCACCTCTCAGAGGCTGTAGGTGTCAGGTCTTAAGCAGGCCGTGCCTGTTATGACTAAGTGGACATTATGTTCAGGAAACAAAGCCAGGCTCCCCTGCCCTGGCTCTCCCCCACACCCTCACACCCAGGAACACTCCCAGATCCCCCTTCCACTCCATCTACTGTCACCTCTCAATATAGCTCTAGGGTGTGGAGGTGGCAGGGGTCAGCTTCTCTGGGGAGAAGTGTTTCCATCAAAGATGTTTCTTCCCCTCGAGGTCCCCAGCGCCCTGGGACACTCCACTGCCTCAGTACTGGACTCAGGAGCATACATGTCTCTCCAGGGTATTTGTACCCTCTACTCAGTGTCCTTGATGAGGAGTGAGTTGACCCCACATCCCTACCTCCTGCAAGTGCTTTTGCCAAGTTGTTACCCCCAAGGGATGCAGGCCACCTGTCCCAGCTCTAGGTCACTTGAGGCCCTAGAGTGCAAGCTGGAGTGTAAGTCCAGGGCTCTGTACGTCACTGCTTAGTTCCCATCACCCTGGAGACATGACAAGGGCTGAGAATACCAGGTCAGGCTGGGTCAGGTCCAGGTGACAAAGACCAGGCTTTGTCCTCAGGAAACCCTCTGGTCTGAGCAAGCCAGACTTGGTAAAGGAGGCAGTGGAGGGGGGAGTGGGTGGGTGGAGGGGAAGAGGTGGGTGGGCAGTTCTCCATCTCCTATGGAAGGAGGAGGAAGGAAGGGTTAGCGTGGTCCCAGGCCCTGCCCTGTCTGGTATTTCTGCCCTCCTCTTCCCTTCCTAGGTCCCTTCTCTCCCCAGACACTCACATACGGCTCTCTGTCCTCCCTCAGCTGCCTCCCAAACAGCTCCTCATTCTGCTGCAAGTCCCAGGATGTCAGGGCATGGATGGAGGCTCCAGGCACAGGTGAGGGACCAGGGAGGCAGGGTTGGCATCTTTGGCAAGGGTTACCGAGGGTACTCTACCTGCCTTCTGCCCAGCTGTCTGGGTCTCTGTGTCTGCATGTGGCTTCCCCTTCCCTCTGCTTCCCCATCTCAAAGTCAGACCTGCCTCTGATTTTCCCTGGCCCAGGTCTCTGCCCATCTCAGGGTCTATGCGGGGCTCTGCCTTCTCCAAGCTGTGCCTTCTCGTTCTCCTGCTGGCTCTTCTCTGCCTCCCCACCTCGCCTCAGGCTCATCATCCGCCTCTTTCCAGTCTCCGTGCTCCCTGACTTTCCTGGACCTCGTTGCACACGAAGGCGGGGTGGGATCCTTTCCTTCACCCAGGTCCCCTCAGCTCTCTGAGACTTTCTGTCTCAGGTGCTTTCTCCTCTTCTTCTTTCAGCATCCTTCTTCCTCCCAAGGCTCAGCTATCCAGTCCTCTCCAAGCTGCTGTCTGTGTCCAGGCCCTGGCCATTCTCAGGGATCCGTATCACTTGCTCTGTTTGCTTAGATGCGCTGGGTTTCCCCTCACACCTCCCTTTTCAAGTGTGTTCTCTTTTATTCCTATTTATGATTGATTGCTCTCCAAGACTGCTCCTAGGAAAAGGAATACTGCTAGGAAGGGAGAATGGAGGGGGGTTCAAGCAGAAAAGTGGAAGGGCTTGGGCCTCCTTGTTTTTGGTGTCTTTTGTCCTTGTCTCTGTGTTTCTGTTTTCTCTGGTCACCTTGTTCCCTAGTTTCTCAATGTCTCTCTCCACTGCCATACTCCCAGCCCAGCTTTTCCTTTTTCCTTCCCTGTTCCCTGTCTCCTTCCCATCATCTGTTATTCTTTAGTCCTGGTATCCCCTCTTTCAGGCATAGCCCTTGCTTCGGCTGCTGCATTCAGAGCTCAGAACTCAGAGCCAGGCACACAGCAGGGGCTGTGCTCTGAGTAGGAATGTGTGGTTGGGCTGTGGTAAGTTCCAGACTAGGACTGAACCAGGGCTTCCCGGGTTCTGGGGGTGGGCACTGCCTCCCAAGTCCTTGCCCTTTATAGCCCACAATCCCAGGCCTTAGTAGCCCAGCTGGGACAGCAACTCCAAGGGGCTGGGCTTAGTTGGACGGGGCTTGCTCCTTCCTCTACCTCCCAGCCCTCCAGGGACTGTCCCCTCCCCTTTTTTACCCAGAGTCCTATGAGTCCTTCTCACATATGACTTTCCCCAGTCTCTCCTCTGCTTGCCCTCCCTCAAGATGGCTTCTCAGAAAGGGGCCAAGAGAACCTCATCTTCCAGCAAACCCAGAGGAAAAACGTTCTTGGTCTTGAAAATTACAAAAGGAAGAAGTGAGGAAGAAGAAGGGGGCCCTTTGGAGCAAGGGGGCTGGGGCCTCAAAGGAGATAAGGAAGACCAGAAGGTGGGCTGAGGAGGCATTTCTCCTGGCCATAGTAGGAGGGGATGGCTGTATCTGGAAGGGGCTATAGTTGTGGGTCCTCGTGTCCTCTCATAGACTTTCCTGGGATTGGCTCTTACCTAACCCACCCAAGTCTAGAGGCCCAGAAGGGGCACTGGTCAGCACCCCGAAATTCTTCTTCATGTTTTCAGTGGTAGGGGGGCAGTGTTGATCAGAGCTGGGGTAGAGATCCATACTAGATGGGCTTAGGGTGGGCTGAGCGAGCTTTAGGGGTTTTCTCTGAGTCTGCCTTTAACCTTGAGTGTCACTGGGCCAGGGAAAGGGGAGGTGACTGCAGCATTTGGCTAGAGGTGGTGAAGGGGAATCCAGTGCTTCTCCAGGGAGGGCCCCCCAGGAAGACCTTCTAAGCCTGGCATTTGAAGCTGCCTCTCTCTCCTCAGTGCCCTCCTCTTCCACCCCTGGGTCCCACCCCCAGGTTCCCAAGGCTGGCAGGCAGGGAAGAAGAGTCTGGAGACAGAATCTTGACTTCAAGGAAAATTGCTTTATTCTGCTCGCTCCCAAGGGGCTGCTACATGGGTTCCAGGATCAGGGGCTTCGTTGGCACCCTCAGGGCTGGGCAGATCAAGATGTGGTAAAGCTATTCCTCATTCAAGCCCTTTTGAAAGGAAACAAAGTTTAATCAGTTCTGGAAAGGTGGGCGTTGGGCAGGGGTAGTGCACAGAAAACAAAGGTAAGACCCGGGACAAGACAGAGGCCTGCTGTAGTGGCAGGTGTGTTTCCAGGGATTGGTGTGTAGGGCAGTGCTCTCAGGTTGGCCAGAGGGAAGTTACCTGGGTGAGGAAAAGGGGGTCCTCTGGGATGCCCAGGCTTCAGTTACAAGGTTATAGGATAAACTTAGGTAGAAGGGAAGTGGAAATTAGCAGTTGGGGGGAGGGATATACTGAGTGTTCATAAATCAGGCTGTTAGAGTGTTGCTAGCCACCCTTGGGCTGAGATTCCCAGATTCATTGTATGTAATGGCTGGAAGAATCTTAGGCATCAGAGAACAGAATTAACTTGGCTTTGGGGGCTCTGCGGTTCAGTTGCAGGGAACAAATGAAAAAAGAGGCACCCAGGTGTGAGGGTATTCTGTTTGAGGCCAACAGAGCAGATGTGGGGATGGCCAGCAGAGCCCAGGGGAGGCACCCACCTTGGTACCAATATCGCGGCTCTTGGCCCGCAGTTTGTTGACCTGAGACTCAGCGATGTCAGCCCGCTCCTCTGCCTCATCCAGCTCGTGCTGTACCTTGCGGAACTTGGACAGGTTGGTGTTGGCCTGCTCCTCCTGTGGGATGGGGGTTTGGTGTGAGGGTGGGAGCCTGGGTTCTCTGCCTCCTAGCCTGGGTGACCAGCTTCCCTATGCCCCCTCCACACCCCAGGCCTAGTTCCCAGCAAGATTACTCACTGCCTCCTCGGCCTGGCGCTTGTAGGCCTTGACCTTCAGCTGTAGCTTGTCCACCAGGTCCTGTAGCCGCAGCAGGTTCTTCCTGTCTTCCTCTGTCTGAGGATCAAGGGATCGGGCAGGGGTGAAGATGGTACAGTCTAACAGGTCGTCTCTTACCACCCCCACCTTCTCTTGTCTTCTTTACTTGAATCTAATATCCAGACCCAATTCTACCTCCTGATCCTCACCAAACACTTATTCCTTACCCAAAAAGTGTGACTATTTTAAGTGATGTATATCAGGAAAGAGTTCGAGGAGCTGATGGATGCCTGAAAGTATGCACAAAACTGTGTGTGTGTATTGGTCTAGAGAGCAGGCCCTTGAGGGTCCTGGGACCTAATGGAGCACAATCCTCCCCCGTACCCCTCCCTGCCCCGCTCTGGAGCCCAGGATGTATTGGGAGTGGCTTTGAGAGTGCAATGGAGATGACATGAACTTAATCCAGGTTAAGGACAAAGTGTGCTTAAAAGGATGGTGACATCCTGGATTGGAAAAGAAACTAATTCTAATTGAGAGTCTGATTCTAGAAAGCACCAGAGAAAGCTAGATTCTATACTGCCATGGGTAAGCAAAGTTTGGAGACTCATCAGAATGGCTTCAATGTACTTTTGGTGGCTACGTTATTTGCTTTCTGGTCTCTGTGCTGGGTGAGCCCATTTTGGAGCTCTGGATGTGTCTCCAGGAGAGAGGCTAAGAGTGGATGTGGAGGCGGATCTCCCGGAACACGATGCTCAGAGACTGACTCCTGAATCAAGTGATATTCGGAGTGGGACGGGGCTTCCCAGGGTACAATGAGGCTGCATTTCTACCTTCACCCCAGAAAAGCCTAAGAGCAAACCCCATTTCCCCTCGGTGGTCATCACTGTGGCTTCAGGCCCCGATGTGAGGGCCATGACTGGAGACCCCCACCCACCACACCTGGTAGGTGAGCTCCTTGATGCGCCGCTCGCTCTTCCTCATGCCCTTGACCGACTCCGCGTTGCGCTTCTGCTCCACCTCCAGCTCATTCTCCAGCTCCCGCACCCGCGCCTCCAGCTTCTGCAGCTGCTTCTTGCCGCCCTTGAGGGCGATCTGCTCGGCCTCGTCCAGCCGGTGCTGCAGGTCCTTAATGGTCTGCTC
>CAUYON010172379.1:0-25360 GCA_963573935.1 Arctocebus calabarensis
TGGGGTCTTGGGGTCTTGGTGTGTGCCACACCTTTTGGGGGCAAAACACGATTATAAGAGGGTCTTTTCCTAACAAATGCAACCAGTGTAACATGGTTTCTTGTACCCTCAATGAATCCCCAACAATTAAAAAAAAAAAAATTATTTAAACATTTCTAGAATAAGAAAAAAAGTTTTAAGTGGATGGATATCCCAAGTACACTGATTTGACCTTGACATATACACCAAATACGTGCTATGCACCAATAATAAATTATTTAAAATCATATTTTATATGTAGAGTTTTAATAAATTTTAATATTTACATATGGATTATATATATTGTAAATCTAAATTTTATTTATCTTATATATATACATACAGTTGTTTCTCAGTATTGACAGTAATTGGTCCCAGGAAACCCCACATCGAAGTGTGTTCAAGTCTTTTACGTAAAAGGTGTAGTATTTGCATATAACTAATGCACATCCCCCTGTATACTTTCAGGAGTGTTCAACCTGCAGCCCACAGGCCTCATGCTGATTTTGTGAGGATTTGTTTTGCTTATCTGTGGAGTTGGATATCACAAATAGGTATGCACGGACATTTTTTTGCATGTAAGCTCTCTTTAGCATTTGTGTATTTAACATCTGGCCCAAAACAATTCTTATTCTTCCAGTGTGTGTCACAGGCAAAAAAAAAAAAGTTTGGACACCCCTGCTTTAAATCGTCTCTAGATTGATTACCTGGTACAATAATAATAGCCTCATACAATGTCAATGTTATGTAAATAGTTGTTACACTGCATTTTTATTTGTTTCATTTTTATTTTTGTATTTAAATTTTTTTAACCAGTTTTACTTTAAAAAGTATATGAAAAAGTTCTCAAAATGACTAATCAGGGAAATGAAAATCAAAACCACAATGAGCTATCACCTCATATCTGTTAAGAAAATGTTTTTTTAAAGGTATATTTGCATTGAAGATTTGAGTGCTTAAAGAAAAGAAAATTTAAAAAGGGCATATTTTCATGGCATGACTTATGAAATCCTAGGGACCCAAATAAGCTGTCCTATTGAATTGTAATTCCAGTCAGTTAGTTCAATAAATGTTACGGTGCCTACTATGAATTAACCTAGGAACAGCAATCCAAACTGTAAAAATAAATTCAAGCAAACAGTGAAAACTCAACCTTTTGTACATTGTGAAACTTAAGAACAGTAATAATTAAAGCCCTTTAATACATTTTTTTTAAAGGTAGACCAGCCAATGCTTCTACCTACTTATTTCCAACCTAGAATTCTATATTCAGGTAAACGATTATGTAAGTATAAAGATAAAAAAGAAGCCCTTGTATACATTCAAACTCTCAAAACAAACGCAAAAAATTTCCCCACACCATTTCTCAAGGAGCTGTTGGAGGAAGTGCTCTATCCAAACAAGGAAATAAGGCACCAAAGAAGAAGACACAGATTCCAGGAAGGAAACTAAGCTTCCAACGCAGAAAAGCATAATGATGCCCACAATAATGGTGAAGAAAGAGTCTAGCAAAAGAGCTGTCACAGGTCTAGAGAGCCAGCAGTCTTCATTAGAACAGGACAGGAGCACCAAGACAGAAGTCTCCAAAACGATGGACCTGGGAGCATAGTTGATGTGCATGAGCTTACAGAAAGCTTAAACTCATATCAGAGTTTCCAATGAATTAGCGATTAGTGCACAAAGAACTAATTAAATAAAAAAATAAGAAAATCATTAGTTCCAGGGAAAACAAAAGTTGTACAAGAAAACAAATAAATGAATTCATAATATATATGGTACCCAGCTCAACTGTGACTAGGTCACAGTGATGTAAATACCAAATGTTTGTCTAGACTGGCTAAAATGCTAAAACTAAACTGAGAGGTTTGGAGAATAAGAAACTATGGGTTTGTGCAGGTGATGAATGGAAGAAATTAAAAAGGAAAGGAAAACAGTCCAAAGAATTCAGGCATGACGGTCCCTGTGGCTCAGTGAGTGGGGCACTGGCCCCATATGCTGAGAGAGGCAGGTTCAAACCCAGCCCCGGTTCAAACTGCAACAACAACAACAACAAAAAATAGCTGGGTGTTGTAGTGGGCGCCTATAGTCCCAGCTATTCGGAAGGCTGAGGCAAGAGAATTGCCTAAACCCAGGAGTTAGAGATTGCTGTGAGCTGTGTGACACCACAGCACTCCTCTACCGAGGGCAATAAAGTGAGACTCTGTCTCTAAAACAAGAAAAATAAAATTTAGGCTGGTTGCCTCTTGAGAATAATGGCAGGGACAGCTTTCGTGTGTAATAAACATTAAAAATTAGACTTTTATCATTTTGAAAATAAATGTGTTTAATTTTAAAAGGGGCCATAAATTATCTACAAGATGAATGAATAATCTATCCAGAAAGGAGAAAAGAATAAAAAAAAAATAATCTATCCAGAAAAGAGAAGAGAAAAAAAAAACCTTGTGTTTTTGCAATAACTTCAGGGAACATGCATGCATTTCAACACCAATTATTTGAGAAGTTACCATAGGAGAGCATCAGATGAATCATAGCAAATTGCCTAGTCTAATTTTTAAAAACTGAGTGGGAATATAATTCATTCAACCTTTGGCAATGCCTATTAAAATTTAAAATATACCCAGTAATTCCATTTTTAGGAATATTGGTATATGTACAAAAAGATACAATAATGTTCTCTTAAATATGTTTGTAAAGGCAAGAAAAAACACATATACATAAAGAAATAAATGGATAAGTAAATTATGGCACATCCATCTTATAAAATGCTATATAGAGTTTAACAAAATAGGCAAATCTATGAGCAGTGGCATAACAAGATCTCCAGGACACATTATTTGATGAAAAGGAAGTCACAAAGCCAGGCATGGTGGCTCATGCCTATAATCCTAGCACTCTGGGAGGCTGAGGTGGGTGGATTGCCTGAGCTCAGGAGTTTGATAGACCAGCCTGAGCCAGAGCGAGATGAGAATCCATCTCTGAAAATAGCTGGGTGTTGTGGCAGGTGCCTGTAGTCCCAGCTACTTGGGAGGCTGAGGCAACAGAATCAGTTGCGCCTAAGAGTTAGAGGTTGCTGTGAGCTAAGTCGCCATGGCACTCTACTGAGGGGGACAAAGTGAGACTCTGTCTCAAAAAAAGGTCACAAAACAATGCTTAGTATTATCCTATTTTTGTGAAGGAAAAATAAGAACCTTAAAATGTGTGTTTGTACATGTATATAAATGCATAAAAGTGTTCTGTAAACACCAGTGGGTCTCATTCATTCTACCAATACGTAAAGAGGACTGTCCTTTCCTCTTGTATTGAATATGCCATGGATTCCATGTCAATGTGTCAGTGAATCTCCACAGAAATTGCAGTTACATAATTTTCCCAGATGAAAACACAGTCAGAAGTTGATGCTTAGTGCTTAAAGACAAGGATCAGCTCAAAAAGTAAGAGACTAACAATTGTTGAGCTTAAAGTTGGGCACTATGTTAAGTACTTCTCATCTTGGTTTCAAAAGTATTACAGTATTTCTATTTACAGATGGGAATTCTGATTGAAGAAGGTCAAGTTGAGAGGCTGAAATGGGTGGATTGTCTGAGCTCAAGAGTTCGAGACCAGCCTAAGCAAGAGTGAGACCTCATTTTACTAAAAATAGAAAAACTACCCAGGCATCATGGTGGGTACCTTTAGTCCAAGCTACTTGGGAGGCTGAGGCAGGAGGCTTTCTTGAGTTCAGGAATTTGAGGTTGCTATGAGCTGTGATGTAATAGCACTCTAGCCCAGGGCAACAGAGTGAGACATTGTCTCAAAAAAAGGGTGGAGGGGTTAAGTTTTTGTCTAAAAAAAGTTTTAAATGTTTTAGAGGTCAGAGATGGTATTTAAAGCTCAAGTTTTTTAAATTATGGTCATATTATGGGGATCAACGTGATAACTGGGAAACCTGGTACAGAAACCTTGCCCTGAGTTCCTTGGAAACTGCTCTCTACTCTGCTGGGACCTGTGCTGGTTAAGAAAAATTGCTGAGCCAAAACTGAACCCAGTTCCTTATGGAAGCATCTTAGCCTCAAAGTCTTTTGTATTTGTCTTAGAATTGCAAAAACTCCTCCTGTGGAAGACATCACTAATGATCAGCGCACTTCACCAAGGAGCTTTGAAGAGGCCTCAGAATCCTATGCAATTTAGTACCCCAGGCAGCTACCACCAAATAATTCAATTTAGCACCAGAGTTGAAACTCATTTGCCACTCTTCCACTTGTCTCTAAACAGAAATAGTTGATAGGGAGCTCAGGAAGAGGATCTTAAAATGAAAATAGTGCTGTTGTTTAGAAATAACTAACTTATCTTTTACCCTCCATCACTGATGAGATCAAAGACATTTACAACTCACCTACTTCTCTGTTCTCCCTAACACCTGTCTGTTCCCTTGCCTTTTTCCTCTGTTCATACCTGTTTAATCTCATAATTCAGCTTTCCAAATTCCCTGCCACAAACCTTCCCTTTGCTTGGAGAATAGAGATCTTTAGCTTGGTATTCAAAATCTTCCTTGATCAAGCTATCTTGACAGCCTCATCTTACATTCCTACATTCCTGCTCCCACCTCCTTTTCTGTCATTTTATTTTCTTTTTCTCTCCCTTCCATTCCTCTTTGGGATGCTTTCACTAAGGACTGAAACACCTTGATCATCTCAAAATCCTATGAGTACTCTTTCCATCCCAGCCAATAATGCTCTCACATCTCCTTGCTTGCTCTTCATCATAGCATCATGTGAAATTTTCAACACAAAACTAAATTTGCACTTAGATTTTCTCAAGAAAGGACCAAGCCTGACCCTTAGGGCTGGATGAACTTACTTCCACCATGGAGCCAACTCAGCCTCAATTACCCTACTAAACTCTCTTGGCTTCAGGCCCAGCATTTAATTGTCTCTCTGGTGCCAAACCATTTCATTCAAATTGGCTTCCCCAAGAAGTAAGGAGATCAAGCAAGGAGGCTTACTAGAGAGTGCTTCAAGTTCAACAACAGTGGAAGGGAAAAGAAGAAGCAGTGTTGAACAGAAGTCAAACTGTCACTGGAATCTCAACAGAACACTTGGCCAATACTTCAAGGAATTTGAAGGAGGGACAACCCTTCAAAGCTCTCCAAGGTGGGAGTTCAGGGACCAAGCTTATCCCCATGTCTATCAGTCATTGGAAGCTACAGTAAGAAAGGAGGCATGACCTTAGGCAAGGTACTTTCTTTAGATGAGGCAGTTCCCAAAGAACAGACAACTGAGGTCTGTCTGCCAACTCATTAAAATAATAATTGATTGTTTGGGGTAAAAATGCTACGCTTACTAATGGCTGTGGTGCCCAGTGTAAAGGCAGGAAGAGTAAATTCCATTGTGTCTAGCTTAGTGGCATTCCAAGTGCTTCCTCAGGAAAGGACTTTAGGCCAGTCCCCTCATTCTACAAAAGGGGAAACTGAAGCCAAAAGAGAGTCCC
This sequence comes from Arctocebus calabarensis, assembly GCA_963573935.1. Lineage (NCBI taxonomy): Eukaryota > Metazoa > Chordata > Mammalia > Primates > Lorisidae > Arctocebus > Arctocebus calabarensis. The sequence continues at coordinate 5,485 of CAUYON010172379.1, forward strand.
AGGTCATCACCTACCTCTTAATGACATAGTCTTATAATAAGTAGTTAATATTTAAGTGTGTATTTTATATTAGACTTATGCTAGATGCTTTACATGTCTTTTTTTTTTTTTGAGACAGAGTCTCACTTTGTCACCCTCAGTAGAGAGGCATGGCGTCTTAGCTCACAGCAACCTCAAACTCTTGGGCTCAAGTGATCCCCTTGCCTCAGTCTCCCATGTACCTGGGACTACAGGTGTCCACCACAAGGTCCAGCTATTTTTAGAGATGGGATCTTGCTCTGGCTCAGGCTGATCTCAAACTCCTGAGCTCAGGTGATCTACCTGCCTCAGCCTCCCAGAGTACTAGGATTATAGGTGTGAGCCACCAAGCCTGGCCTACATGCTTTATCCAATTAAATACCCATGACATTTCTGTGAGGTAGGTACCATTATTATCTTCAATTGACATACATAGAAATAGGCTTGGAGCAGCCAGCTGTGTAATTTGTCCAAGATTACACAGCTATTAAGTGGTGGATCTTGGATTTGAACTCAAGTCAATCTGATTACATAGCCCATTACTAGCAACCATTAAGAGGAATGACTTTTGCTCTATGTACAAAACCAGCATCCTCCACTTTGTGAGATATTGGGGGAGTGGGTACATATGCTTTGTGTTTATGCGTTCATTGTTGCTCCATATAGTTACAAACTTTTTTATATGAAAAATTATATAGATACATTATGTACATACACAGGTGATATACTGTATATCTAAGAGTGGATATAGTACTATCCCATAAAGCACAAGATTTCTTTTCTGTTTTTAGAGTAAAAGGATAAGCAAATGTGTTTCAAAATCACATAGTTTATATATATATAAAGTTTATATATAGTTTATATATCAACTATAAAACAGAGAATATTCAAGTAATTTTCAATTTCCACATCCATTTCATGCCAGGTTCTCTGGACCCTGTGGACTTGCTTGTTCCACAGCTCTTACAGCTCTTCAAACAGAAGCCTTCAGTTCCAACCAAAAAGGGTATACCTCTGAGTGCCTTTTAGCAAATCTGAAGGGCTATCTTCCAGCGCTTCCTAAAATATTAGGTCTTAAAGGGAACAGCCTACCCAGCAAGGTGGTCCCAGATGGATCTATAAAAGAGCTTCCCCAGACCTGAGGCATCAAAGATCCTCTTTTTCTTTCCTGTTCTATTAAAATGAACCCAATTAGAGTAAAATGACTCTGAATGTAAAGATTTCCCAAAGTAGAAATGGTGTTAAATTACAATAGTAAGATGTGGTCCAAGAAATTCTAAACTGTATCAGAAAATGTGGATTAATTTGTTTAACAAACATTCATTGTATTCCTACCAAACCTAGGCCCTGGGCCAGATGCTGGAGGCTGCAGTGTTTTGGGACTTTGCCATTTAGTACAGTAGTTCTCAAATGTTAGTGTGAATAGGAAGCACTTTGGAAACTTGTCTAAAATGCACATCAGCTGAGCCCCAACCCAGACTTGCTGATTAGTCAGGTAGGGTTAAAGCTGAGGAACGTGCATTTTAACCAGTCCCGGTGTGATTCTGAAGCAAGGCATCTTCAGCTGGAGGATGAAAAACATTGGCCTAGTAAGTTTTTTACGTTCTGATCAGCTAATGAATTAAGTCACTTAAACAAAGGACTTAAGGATGGAAGAGATATATGTTTTCTAAATCCTCCAAGAAATCTTAGAAAGACCTCCTGGGAGGACATCTCCATAAGAACAGCACACCAATAGGACCCAATTTTTTTTTTTTCTGAGACAGAGTTTCACTATGTTGCCCTCAGTAGAGTGCTCTGTCGTCACAGCTCACAGCAAACTCAAACTCTTTAGGCTCAAATTATTCTCCAGCCTCAGGCTCCCAAGTAGCTGGGACTACAGGCGCCCGCCACAATGCCTGCCTATTTTTTTGTTGCAGTTGTCATTGCTGTTCAGCTGGCCAGGGCCAGGTTCGAACCGGTCACCCTTGATGTATGTGGCTGGCGCTGTAACCACTGTGCTACGGGCACCGAGCCAGGACACTATTTTTTTCCAAGCAGGAGAAAGACATCATGTTTCATCATGTGGCTTAAGGGGAGAAGTTAAAAAGGTTTCCTTAGAACAATTTAAGAATTCGTTATGTATGTAAAAACCCATAAACTTATATAGTTAAACTCTACATCCTTTACCATATGGGTGTTTATCGTATAGATATTATACCTCAATTTTTTAAATAAAATTTTGTTAAGGAGTGTAAGATAAAAGTGGGTAAGGGGTTTAAAGATGTCATTCTTGCAGGAAGTGGGGGGGAAAGGGCTGGGATACTGAAGGGAAAGAACAGGAAGGATGAAGAAATTCAAACCTCTTGATAAAGGCACCAAGTAAATCCCCAGCAGCTGGTGCAGTAGAAAGAGGGCTAGAAATGGAAGTTAACAGATGTAGATTCAAATAGGCTAAAGAATTCAGGTACCAGGAGCCAGACACACACTGTGGGCACAAAAGGAAGGCAAGGAGGGACTGGAAAAGAAAGGAAGAGGGCCTGGCCCTAGGGGGCAGCTTATAATCTTAGAGTTCCAACTAGTCATTTAGCTTTGATCAAGTTATTAATATTTGCTCCAATCCTGTATATTGATCTTTAAAATTGAGCTAGATCTCCTAAACACATATAAGGAAAAGTAGAATGGTGTACATGAAATGCTATTTATAAACCATAAGGGACTGCTAAGTCCTGATTATGAAAACATTCTGGCTCAGTGATAGGCTAAATTCGGATATGCTCATGTGCTCTAGTTCAGCTGCCCAAGTGACTTCCCGTATCTTTCTTGAACCTGTCCACCAAACTCACAGGGGTTTTAGAGAGAGATTTCTTTACCTTTTCTGCTCTGAAACAACTTGAATATTGCTTTGTGCAGGCCAGAGCATGAGATTCCTTTCAGCCCTCACACCTCCATTCCTAGCTGTTTGCTGACTCCCAGGAGCCCCTTCTCCCAGGCAGGGTCAGCTGTTGTCTCAGAGGTTACCTGTCTGCCTACCCTCCCTCCCCCAGGAGTCAGCAGTTAGAGACCAGAGTCCTTACCGGAGGCCTCCAGAGACCAAGGCAGCTTAGCTTGCTGGAGGCCCTTGGGGAAGGAGGGAAAACAAGAAAGGCACTAAAATTAAATGAATTATCTGTAAATGTTTTTTAATTAAAATTGTGGTTCCTTTTCTGTGCAGAAGAGGCTCTTTAAGAACAATTGCACTCCCTGAGTGGCAGGCGGAAGAGCTCCGCAGCTCTTCCCAAAGCCAGGGGGCAAAGAGAGGTGAGAGCTGAGAGGTGATGGGGTGACTGGTTCTGCCCTTTTTTAGGGGTAAGAAAAAGGGAGAAAAGCTGGAAGGAGAGTTCTGCTTGGTGGCTTCCCAGGCTGAGGCTCCTGGGAGAGAAGGCTGAGCTTGTTGAGAACCTCAAGCTAGAATTTTGTGTTTTCTTTTGTTCCATAAAATTCTGTCACCTTCTCCCTCCCTTCTCATCCCTGGAAGACTCCAGAGCCAGCCTTGAAACAGCAGCCAGAGCCAGCCATGGCCTTGGCCTTTGGGGGCTATTGGAGCAGAGGAAGAAATCCAAAAGGGTGTATGAGAGAGAGAGAAAAGACACACAGACCTGGAAGAAGCAACGGAGGAGGGGAGATACTTGGGCAGGAAGAAGAGAGCCTGGGGAGAGAGCTCCTTAGAGGAAGTGGGGGCGCTTACGGACAGGAGCAAAGAAGAAAAGAGTAGAGAAGGAAAAACAGCTTCAAGTCAGAGAAAGCGGGGAGAGGTGCGAATAGAAGCAAAGCGGAGGCATGTGTAGAGACTTTGAGAAACAAAAGTGAACGGTTGGTGGGTGACTGCTCTGATCGCAACAAAACGCCAGGCTCTGAGAGAGGGCCCCCGGCTCAGCCACCCACACTGAGCTGCCCTCTCAGTTTGGACGCCTCCAACTGGAGGTTCAGGCTCAATACACCAGTGAGAGGCAAGGGGCCTGGCGTGTGCCAGTGCCACAGAGGAGCTGTGGGTCCCTGCACCCTGCAACACCCAGGTGCAAGGAGGCTGTGAGAGGGGGCCGTGGCCACTGGGCCTGCAGCTGTGCCTGGTGCTGCAGAGGACAGCGTGTCCCAGGAACCCTCCCCGGCCCTCCTCACTTCCCCAGATTTCTGTTTGAAACATCTACATCCATCACCAGTGCATGTGTACTGGAGTGAGGTCAGGGGAGAATGAAATTTCTTTCTCTTGCTCCCTTGAATTTTCTCTTTAACTTTGAGACTTGTTCTAAGGAGAAAAGAAAGGTTTGCCTGTTCCAGTCTCCTGTGACAGCACAAAATCCAAAATGCTGCCCGTATCATGGTACACCTGGAAAACTCTAGCAAGTGGGAACATTAGGAGGCAGAGACTTTAGGATATCTAGAGATAGTTTCCTAAATAAACCAAGAAATACATAGTGGGAAATCGGAGAGGAGGGTCTGCCAGGTTGACACCATGGGGCCAGACAGACCCAGATGGAGAAAGTCAAGTGCAACAAATCACATTCATGGCCAGGGCTTTCTGCCTCCCCCAGAAACTGAAATCTGCTCCAAACATAACCCCAGACTCTCGTGGTAGCACTCACAGGACCCCACACTTCAGGTGCTGCTGCCCTCTGCCTCAGGGGTCCCCACACCAGAGACTCACTTGCTGGGTATTTCTTCTTTTCCTTCCTTTTATGTTTTTTTTTTTTTAATCCTTCAAATATAAGACAAAAAAATACACCTCAGTTATCATCATAGATATATATATATTTAACTCTCACCACATAAATACAAAACATCCAAATATCCAAAACATTCAGAACAAAGTTAGTAGCCTGGATTCAGTGACACCTACCCGCGTTTGAATCATTCATTATTATTATTTTTTACTATTTGCCTAAAAAAAAAAAAAAAGAAAGAAAAAGAGAAAAAAAAAAGCTTCGACGTAAATAATTTACAATAAAATTACTATTTTAAAAAAGTGTTTTTCGCTCTCTTAGGATGTATGAATACATTCTAGACACTGCGGCACCTCTCGGGCTGAATCTGTGGTTTTGGTTAAAATGCGGGTGGCCGCGGCTGTAGGGACCGACGGTCGCTGCTGCGCAGGATAAAGGGTGAGGCCGCACTGGCGTGGCAGTCTGGGCTCTGATTTGGGACCATTAAAACCCTGGGATTGGGGAGCGGGAAGGCGGGGATGACTTGCCCGTCAATCACACACGGAGCTGTCTGGACTACGGTCAGGGGAGGCCGGCCCGCTTGGCGGCTTCCCTACCTCCCCTTCCGCAAAGAACTGCTCGGAAATCCAGGCGTCTCCTGCGTGCTGGAAGGGTTTTGTGAATCCGGGAGCTCGAGAGAGGAAGCAAAGGGTGCTGATTCGTTTTTCAAACTCAGCATTTCTGCCCGGAGCCTCGAGTCTAGGAGACGGAAGGTCGAAGGGCCGCCTTCGGGGCGACTGCGGGACAGCCGCGAAGCTGAAAGCTGTCCGCCAGGGCTGAGGACAGGCTGGATTTTCTTTCTTTAGCAGCATTAGCTTTCTCCTTTGCTTTTCCCCCTTGACATTCCTGTTTAAAGTCACAATACCAGAACTTGAATTTTGTGTTGCACTGTGGCGCATTCTCTATCCTGAATTTTCTTACACCTTCCAAACTCCTTCATTACGAGTATTTAAACAAACTGGTTCCACTTCGTCGGGTCTTATGTGGTAATTACCCTTGTTTTATTGCTGATTACATCGAATTTATTACCACCGTTGCCTACCACGACGTTGGGTTTATCGTCTCCTGGGGTTGAGGGTAGTGGTGATTGGAGTTTTCCTAAAGGGGAGAAAACCCGACGGATTTGTCCTGCCGAGAAGTTGTCTGTGCACCAACTATCCCGAGAGGTCCACAAAGTGGGGCTCATGGGCTCCCACAAGCCCTGGTCTCTCGGGCAAGAGGAAGAAAAGTCCTCCTTTTTGGTCTAAAGAAATCTGCAAGGTTTTTCAGCCCCTGGGGTCTTCGTGCAGCTTTTCTCTTTCAAATATCCATAAGAATAATCAGCAGCGGCCCGATCTAGACCAGGAGTCCTGTGCCCCCGGCCTTGGAAACCAGTCTTGTCCCTCCGGGCTGGGCACTGGTTGGAGCATCAGGTCGGCTAACTCCGGCATTTCCCCCAATTCTTTGGATTTCTCCTGGATTCAGAAGGAAGTTCTAGGGCTGGGGGGAGGGGAAAACGGAGGGAAAGTCGAAAACAAATTAGCCCAAACGAAACTGGTAGCGGAGCCTGTTGGGAAAGAAGAGCTGTCAAAGGCCTGGTGGAAGCCGGGAGCCCGCCACGGGAGCCCTAACGCGCGAGTCCATGAATATCACCACGATAGATAATATAAATATAAATACAGGGAACACTCAGAATCAGTCCAGCGTTTTTTTCTCGGCCCCTTCTTTATTGTTGGTCCGGGAGTAAGGCTCGAAGGCCGAGGAGCTCAGGTATCGGGCGGAGAGTTCTTGCAAATTCCCAGCTAGCGAACCAGCCATTGTCAACGGAGCGGAAGACAGGCGGCTGGCCACCGAGCCGAGCAGCGAGGGCACCGGCAGCGTGAAGAGGCCGTGGCCGGCGGCCGGCGCGCCTGCGTGCAGTCCCCCCGGCCCCGCGGGCCCAGGGCCCGGGGCGCCGCCCACAGCCGGCGGGTGCGGGGACGCGGTGCCCGCGGGGCCCGGGGCGGCGCCGGCGGCTGCGGCCGAGCCCGCAGCGGCACCCGCTCCTAGGGCGGGCAGGCTGGGCCCGCGTAGCGCCGAGCCGAGAGCGCCGGTGGCGCAGGGCGGCAGCAGGGAGGGTAGGCCGGGTGGCGACAGCAGGCGGCCCTGCTCCAGCAGCCGTAGCACGCTGCACGTGGCCGCGGTCTCCGACACCACCGAGCGCAGCTCCGAGTCCTTGCCCTGGTCCTTCTTCTGCTTGGTGCGCCGGTTCTGGAACCAGACCTTCACCTGTGCGCCGGGCGGCAAGAGTGAGAGAGAGGGGCAGGAAAGACCAGTGTCATAGGAAGTGGTCTCCCGGGGCGCAAGGGCTCCGGGGACCCTCCCCAAACCCCAGCCCTAGCCTCAGGCCCTCTCACAGCCGGAAGAGTCCGGCGGGGAGCTGCTGGGGCATCTGGAGTCACCACTAAGGGGGACACAGCTCCAAAGGGCTGCGCTTCCGGGTCATGGAAGCAGGCCCAGGCCGGCGCCGCTTACAAATAACAAAGTAAAATAAATGTCCAGGACTCCTAACTGGAAGGAAGACCAGAAGAGATTTCACTGGGCTCCCACGCTACCTGCAGCCAGATTTGGGGTTCTCAGATCTGCAAATTATCGTTGGCTCTAACCCCCAAATTTCCAGCAGAGGCTGTGGGAACCCCAAGGGTGCAGTGAGGGAAGAAGGGTGCGTGTTTCTTGGCCTTCCTAGGCCCAAGGCCCTGGCCCAATGGGCTTGAATTTAGCCCCAGAAGCGCTATTCCTGTTGAAGGAACATGACAAGGTACAGTTTCCTACTTATGCAAGTGGCCATCAAATAGCAAACAGGGAAAGTTGTACTGAAGAAGGAAAAATTTGTGCAAGATGGACTTTCCACCTTTTCTTTCCAGAGGGCTGGATTGAAGGGTCTGAGTGATACTCTTAATTTATCACTCCATGACTCTCCATCATAAACTTGGAATCACAGAGGAATCAGGAGGCTGGGGTGAACTAAAAATTCCCCACCGACTTCCCCTTTGCCCCTTTTCAGGCTTAGCAGTGGCTCAGAATGGAGTCTTGCAGCTGTAGGGAAAGATTATCCTGTCTCAAGTTTATAAACGAAGAAGAGTAGTAGCAGAGAGCATAGGAAAAACAACCAGGCCAACTCATAAAGAGAACATCCCATCTGCTCTGTCAGTCCTCAACCCAGATCCCAGGCTTAAAATGCTCTCCTGCTTCTAGGCTGGGCCTAAGGAAAAGAACTAGTCTTCAGAAAGAATGCGGCCTCACCTAGGCCCAGCTGGTAGCACACCCTGGCCAGCTCCCAGAGGGCCACAGGGCAAAGTTCTCAGGTGCTAGAATGATCTTGGGCACAGAGTCCACCTAGCCAGCTCCAGGAGCATCATATGGATTTAAAGCAGAGAAAAGACCTAAAGCATAGTTGGCAGTGTTGGCTAACCCCAGATCTGCCTCCCTCCCCAAACCTCACATTATTGACACAGAAGTCACAGGATCCTAGGGGCTCAGAGTGGCACTCAGGGCTGGGGCCAACTCAGGAGCAGAGGAGGCCTTTTGTTAAAGGTCAGGGCAGCCCGATGTACATAGGCAATTCTGCAGGAGGCATACACTTTTCTAATCCGTGGGAGTCATCACCACAGTACTAGAGCAGGGGGCTTTGGCTCCAAACCCACACTTCCTGCAGAAGGGGTCTGGATGCTGTATAAAGCTAGGGCACCCCAAAAGGAATAGGACCTGGAAATCTGTCCAAAACGGGATATCCAAAACAAGGCCAAAAGTCAAGAAGCAAGCAAGCAATTCTCAAGACTGGGGACCAATAACATTTCCAAAAGGACAAGGTTTGAAGCCTTCTGGGCCAGGCCCAGGTGGGCAGAACATGGACCCTAGAAGATGTGGGGATGTAAAGGGAAAGGTAGGGATAATGGAAGAGGGGGAAGCCTTAGGCCTTTCTTCCCCATCCTCCCCATCTCTTCCACTTCCCCAGGGAGGCCAAGTTAGGTGGTGAGAAAGAGCAGGTTGAGGTTGGTGGGGAGGAAGGCTGGTAGGGAACCCTGCGTGGGTACCTGGGTCTCGGAGAGGTTGAGCTGCCGGGCGAGCTCCGTCCTTTCGCGGCCCACCACGTACTGGCAGCGCTGGAACTCCATCTCCAGCCGGTACAGCTGCTCTGCGGTGAAGGACGTGCGCGTCCTCTTGGGCCGATCCAGGTCCAGGCCCTTGGGCAAGATGATCTCTCGGATGGACCCTTTGGCATCTGGGGAAGGGGAGATGTCAGCTGCCGGAACCCTCCCGTCTCCCTCCACCTCCTTGGCTGAGATGATTCCGGGGACACTGTCCCAAGCAGCCTGCAGTCGGAGGGGCGGGGAGAGGGGGAGCGCGGCCACAGCCTGGGGAGCAAAGACACTGTGTTTTTATGGGGCGGGGGAAAGGGGCTAATTCCGCAACGCTGATGGGAGGAGGGACCTGACTTTTTCTTTTTGTAGAGCCCTCGAGACTGGGGAGGGAGAAAAAAATCAATTCCAAATAAGCAGACTTTCCTTCCTGTAAGGAGGGGTTGGGCTGCGCAGTTCTGGTCCCCTGTAGCCCGAGGGTGCGCTTACCGACCAGCCCTGGTCCCGCCGGCCCCAGCTCTGGAGCATTTTGACCAGATCGTGATCCAGAGGTTCCCACCCTCCAGCCCGGGTCTCCTTCCCTCCTGAGTCCGCGGGGCGTTAGGAGGAGGGACTGAGACCCGGACGGCGGGGCCCGACCATCTGCTGGCTGGGGCGGCGCCGGCCAAGGCTGGGCCTAACAGCCGCGGCCGCCTGAACTGAGCGAGCGCAGCGCTTAGGAGCCGGGCGGAGCTGTGCACCGACGCAGCAGCCGCGGCCCGGCAACCGAGCCCGGCCTCTAACTCCGGCGACAGAGGTCAGGCCCAGAGCGCGGCGACAGAGGTCAGGCCCAGAGCGCGGCGCCCGGGCCCTCGGCCCAGCGCACCAACTGGCGGGGCCGTAACCCGCGGTCGGCGGCTGTTGTCCTGCACCCGCTCTCCTCCTGGGGTGCGCTCAGCCTGCTAGAGAGCGGGAGACCCTGCGCCGGCTCCGGGCAGGTCCCCTGGCCCATCGGGCGCGCCCAAGTCCTCCCGGAGTTTCTTGCTTCTTCCCTGGGTTCGAGGCCGCAGCCTGATGCCCAGCCCCGCCCGCGCAGCCCCTCGGCTGCCCCCAAAGCCCGGCTGCCGGGGCCCCTGATGGCTTGGAGGGCCGCGGCCCCTGGAGGGCTCGCGCTGGAGAGCCTCAGGCGCCAGTCCCCAGCAACCAGGCTGCGGGGAGGGCCACCAACTTTCTCCGAAGTCCCAGCCATCACCCTCCCCACCGGCCTGTGTCGGCGACTCGCTGCTTGAGCCCCCGAGTCGCCCCCCAAAGAACGCGCCCAGCATCCCTATCCATCCCTACCTCGGACCAGGATCCGGCGGCAGTAATCCGGGTCGGCTGCGGAATTGGATTTAGTTTTGTTACAATCTTCCGCAGCCCCGGACGCGGAGAAGGCGCCCTGTGGCTCCTTAATGAAGGCGGCTGGGAGGTTCCCCTCCGCACCCTTGCTCTCCCGGCTTTCCTTGTGCGGGTTCTTCGAGACCCGGGCAGCCTCGGCGTCCGAGTGGCATCGAACGTCCATTTTGTCTGGTTTGCCGAACATAGGCAAAAACAAAAAAACAAAAAAAGGAATAGTAAAAAAAAAAAAAAAAAAGAAGAGGCAAAGGGAGACAAAATCCCCACAACGCAGCCCCTCCACCCAGCCTAGTGAGAGTAGCGGCAAGAATGAATGTCCCCACGGGGCGGCTTCCGCGGCGGCAGGCGGGTCAGCGGCGACAGGAGAGTGGCGCGCTCGCCAAGAGGCGACTGGCTGGTCTGGGATCCCGGTGGAGCGGCGGCGAGGCCGCCTCGTCAGCGCCCGCGTCCTCTGAGCACGTCCAGTGTCCCCAGCCTGGCGATCAGGTAGCAAACAGCGCAACTCCGAAATGCTGGGGCTCCCGCCTGTTACTGAGACGGCGAGTTGTAGTTGTCCGACACCGGGGGGGACGCACATTCGCTGTTGCAACTGATTACGGGTAATTTCGCAGCCCCCACGTTTCGGTTACCTCATGAATACACTAAATTGTTTGGATAATATATCAGATCGTAATGGATGGTTTCTGTCCTTGTCCCCAATCAAGTAGGGGTTTAGCCAGTGAATAAACGGAAATGATTGGTCTTGCTTTCAGGAAACACACAATCAAAGACCTGCACTTCCAGAAAAACTTTTGACAAGATTCATCCTGAATTGTTAGTACCATTAGCAGGCATTATTAACTTTCCCTCTGCCTTTGACCCTCCTGCTCACATACTGGCTAGAGGGGTTTCCTCCACACTAGCCAAATAGAGCTGAATGGGGGGGGGAGGGAAAAAAAAACACCCTTACACACCCTTCAGCAGAAGAAAGCAGTGGGGTGGGGGGAAGGGGGAGGAGAAAAAGTTTTTCCAAAAAGTAACTCCCCTACACTCTAAAAAAGCCAAGCTTTCTCCCCAAACAACTGCTTAACACACCTCGACGCAGACAGCCATCTTAAACTGCCACCTCTCTTCATTTAGTTCCAGTGGGGATTTTTCATGCCTGCATCTCCAGCGGCCCTGAGACAGCCCATTCAAAGGGCATCTTTGTGCTCAGAGTCCAGCAGGAGAGAGAGGGGGAGAGGGAGAAAGCGGAGAAAATCTCAACTGTGAGATCTGCTTGAAAAAAAAAAAAAAGTTTTCCCCTAGCTATTTCATTGTCTCTGCTACAATATCTTTGAGAAAAGCAACAGCCAGTAATCCAATAAGAGCATTGATTAGGCTACAATGATTCAATTCAAGCGCATGGCCTTGTGCAAGGAGCATGCTCCAGCCCTTCTCGTCACCTTGCCGGGGCAGAAGCCCTCTCCACGCCGCTCTCCCCATTCATTCCTTTATGGGAAATGCGGAGCAAAAGGAGTGAAAGATGGCAATTATCTAATTGGACTATTAACAAACAGTCCTCTGAGTGCGGCGGTCTGGCGTGGCTCCTGGGCGGGGGAGGGGCCGTGTTCCCTGCCCTCATTCACAAAGAGTGCAGGGGCCGGGGAGGAAAGGGGTTTTTTTTTAAAGGGGGTGGGGGGGAGAGGAGAGGTGGGAGGTTTGGCTGAGAATTTTTCCACACAATTCCAAGAATGGGGCGGAGGCGGGCCGGGAAGGGGAGGGGGAGGGGAGGGAGTTAGGGTGGGGGTCGCGGCGAGCCGGTGGGAGGCAGGGAGGCGGAGGGGGGAGGGGTGCGAGTGTGTATGGCGGGCCTCGAGGGGTTCCGGTTCGCAGCTAGGAGCTCGCGGCCCACCCCACGGTCCCGCAGCTACCGCCTGGGGCCTCTTCAGTCGCCCCGCGGGACCCCAGCAAATCTCCCCGGCTGAAGGGGGCCGCGGGAGCCGGTTCTTGCATATTCTCCACCCCGTCACCCCCTCATTCTCTCGGAGAACCCACGCTGGGTCCCGTTCTAGAGGGCGACTGGGGCCGTGCAGGCAGACCTCCGGATTTTTATTGGGCGAGGGGGGAGTGTCCTGAGGCGCTCTCCGCTGGACATTGGGTTTCCTGGGTCCCCAGCAGACCGATGGACCATCAACCCTCTTCGCTGTCCACGCTGCCCCTGCAGCCCGACGCCTACTAGGGCGGCCGGGTGGAAAGCGCCGGGGACCGCCGCTCTTCTCCGGCGGGTCCGCGGGTCGGAGGGTGGGGGCGGAGAAGGGAAAGGGCCCTTGCAAGCCCCCCTGTTCTGAATTGTACAGTGGAAATTAGACAAAATCCAGTCAACTCCCCAGTTACTTCCCGCGACCCTAAAACGCTCCGATTGGCGCTTCGAGGCCCCGACGGCTTTGCTCCCACGCAGGCTACGCGGTCGGGAGCTCCGGCTGCCCGGTCTCCACTCCCGTTACCCCGTTTCCAGGCCCGCTCCCTGGAATGAGTCCTCCCGCTGGAGGTCCCTGCGGTGAGGGGAGCCTTCATTTCCGTGCAGAGCTCGCCCGGCCCGGCCCGAGGGAGCTTCCAGGACCTCCGCGGGCAGGGTCAGGGGTGGGAGTTCCAAACCCCCAAATACCAGCCCTTCCCTGTCCCTCCGCAGGGTAGAGGTTTCCAACCCTCCAACCGTGCCGGGTCTGGTGTGCGGGAGGATTCGAGACCCATCTGGCCAAGGCTGCGGAAGTCCCAAACTGTCGCCGCAGCCCTAATGGGACCGCCCCTGAGCGGCTCCAGGTCCCCAGACTCTATTGGCTCTGGGGATTATTCCTTTCGGCAAAGGCCTAGGTGGCCCGAGGAACTCGCCAGGATGTGGGTGCCAGGTCTAAGGCCTGGTGGGAAGTCTTTTTAAAAAATAAAAATGACTTTCAAACCACCACTTTTTCTTTTAGGTAGTTGTGAGTGGGTGGGAGCCCGGGAGCAAACTGCATCTCTTTGGACCCGCCCAGTGGGCAGTGGTGGCCTCCAGGGGTCCGCAGCCACCTTTATCCGCACTGCTAGAATGGCCTCATTGCAGCCGAATCCCAAATGTAAATTTGAAGTTAGACCTGGAAATCCCTGCCCTTCCCGCTGGTAGGGGAGGTGGCATATTTTAAGTGGAACTATTGGTCAGTCACCATTGGGTGCATAAACGCATTTAGTCTTCTCATCTGTTTTACAAATGAAGGAATGGAGGCTCAGGGAACCCAAGTCACGCAGTTGGCTAAGAGCAGAATTTGAATGCAGTTCTGTCTGACTTCCAGACTATTCAGGCTCTTCCCAACCAATCCTTCAGGTCTCTGCCTTTTTAGTTCCAAACCAGTCTCTGTTCAGAATTCCCAAATTTTGAGGTGATCATGAGATGCATCAAAGAAATGCAGAGCAATGACCTTAATGTTAATGCCAAGAACCGTGATTATTAGGCATCAATTTTCATAACTTCCCCCTAAACAACATGAAATAGAGATCGAAACATGAAAATCTTGTTTCTGATGAGGGTATTTATTTATAGCCATAAGCATTGCTTGGGGGTCCATCACCCTTCTGTGTCAAGGTGATTTGTGATGAGTAAAATTCAGTGTCCTGGGTCTCAAGCTAACCAAATGAAGGTGTGAGAGCAAGGACCAGAAATTTGCAATTCTAGCTGGCTCCCTTGGAGAACTGCAGCTTCCAAAAGCTGGATGACTCCAAAGAAAAGCTTCCTGAGGACAGGAACTGAATCGCAAATGCTTACTTGGGAATGGTAGGAGATGGGATTTCCTAGGTGAATATCTAATTTAATTAAGCAGATATTTACCAAGAGTCTGGAGATGCTGGGACCTGGGGCGGGACCCGCATAGGCCTCACCCTACCTCTTCACAGAAAAACTCATTAACTAAAAAAACTCACTACCCCTAGTCATGGTTCTGAGTTGGCAGGATGAACAGTTGTGTTGTCCAATGCCCCTCAGACGTTTCAAGTCGTTAAAGTAACCAAATTAAATATGAAAGTTAATCCACAATCTGTTTTTTCTTTTGATTGTGCATAGTACTTTCTTCCTTCTCTTTCTTCCTTTCTTTCCTTTTCTCTTTCTTTCAGCTGGATTAAAATTCTGTGGGCATCCATCCAGAAAAACCACGACAGGTTTCTGACAGGATATAGAGGAGGACAGAGGTCCCTGGGAAGGAAACTTCAGAAAAGCAGCTGCTCCTTCCAGAAAAACTAAAGCTGTGTGTCCACTGGCAGAGAAAGGAGAGAATCTAGTCAATTATTTGGGTAATCTCAGGCAAACCTGTACTACCCAACACACGTGAGGACTCAAGGCTGCTCCAGGTGAAAGTGAAAGTGTTTTATTCTCTTAACTAAATTCTCCTCCCTCCCCAGTGCCCTTCCTACCCCCACATCACTGTCTGCAGGTGCAGACAGACCCAGAATAGAACTGGAGAACTGGAAGGATTTTTAGAGATCATCTATTCCATAACCTTCATCTGACTTGACAGATGAGAAAAATGAGCCCTGGAAAGACAAAGCAACTTGTTAAGGATTAGACAACTAGCTAGTGGGGGCTTCTGGGCTACAGTCCTGGTCTCCTGACTCAAAGCTAGACTCCCACTTCCACCCAGGCTTTTTGGAACACAAACAAGATGCACTCTCTGGGATTGGGTGAAATGATGCCGTACAAATGAACTAAATCACAATCTGAGCGTTGGGGATACTTTTCCTGTTCTCTGCCTCCGCCTACTTGCAACAGAAAGTGGGATCCACGGTAGCACGGAGTGCTTTCCTTTTCCATCTTCACCTCTTATTTCAGAAAGAAGTAGGAAAGGAAGACATGCTGGCAGAAAATCTGAGGTTCTCTTAGGTTATGAGTGCTTTGGAGACAGCGTAACTTGATGTCTGAGACATCATTTTAAAAAGAACTGCATCGGAGGAGAGATGATACAACCAGAAATTAAGTTCCTGTAGCAATGAATCAGGGAACCTGATAACAATGACTAAAAAAAACAAGAATGTCTCGCTCTAGGACCTATGGCATTGCTATGTAATATAAGTAAAGTGCTTAGAAGGATGCTTGGCCCATAATAAACATTGTCAATATTTGTTATTAGTATATTTATTTGGGCATCTCCTATGGTGCCAGCTCTGTGTTAAATAGAACCAGAGATATCAAGAAGGAACCAAGAATCAGCCAAGGTGGGTCTAGGTACCCACCTACTACCTCGATGGGTCCAGATGGCAAAGTTGATTGACTTCATACTTCATACTTCAAAGTTGATTGACTTCATGTTGTTGATTGAGTTCACAACAGTAATAAGAAGCTAGTATTTATTAAGGACTTGCTGCTTACCATTATCTCATTTACTTCTCACAGCAACATTTTGAGAAAAGAATTATTAGGTATACCTGCTGTGGTGGATTAAAAATAGCCATACATTGTTTCCTTCAAGATATTTCCCTTTCCCTGAATTTGGCTAGCTTTTTAACATGCTTTGATCAATAAAATGAGGTAGAAGTGACGTTAGCCTAGATGCAAGGCAAGGCCTAAAAGAGGTCTGGTATTCTTGCTCACTTGGAATCCAGCTGCTATGATGTAAGAAAGGTAGTGTAGACTGCTAGAGGAAACGAAGCTACATGGGAGATCAAAGTGCCCAGCTGATAACACTAACTTCCAGACTCATAAGTGAGGCCACCTTGGATATTCTATCCCCAGATGATCTTCGAGCTTCATGCAGCCTTAACCTGTGACAAGACTGTGAGCCATCCATGCTGAGCCCTGTCCAAATATCAGAATCTTAAGAAAACATAAGGTTGTGGTTGTTTTAAGCTACTAAACTTTGGGTAGGTTTATTATGCAACAATTGATAACTGAATACTCATATTGTGGATGAGAAACCAAGGCTCAGAGAGACTATGAGCTCACAGGTCAGAAGTAGTACAGCCTGGATTCCAACCTGGGACCATCTGACACCAAACTCCATGATCATAATCATCTATATAATGCCTCCTAGGAATAAAGAACATTCTGAAGAATAATTCATAAATTAACATTTGTTCTTTCCCTATATCAGACATTACCAGTGTAGGCTGAACTAATAAAAGACATAATGTGTCAGTTGTAAGATTCTGGAGAATAAAAATGTTAGAGCTGAAAGTGAAGCCAAAGTGATCTCTGTTAAGATTTTGCTTCTTGAAATTGAAAGAGGGCATCTCACTGAGAAGTGAATATATACAGAGCCCTAAATTTTCCTTCTCTTTTTAAAAAACAAAGATGCAAATGAACGTGTTCTGCTCTTACCTTTAGGAAATCAGAGATGCATTAACACTCAGGGCAGGGAATGGAAAATAACAACAGGTGGTTGTTTGGCTCTTTGAAATTCTCCAGGTGAAGCTTTCTGGGAGGAAGAAAAGAAAGGTTGATTTTCTTACATTTTCTGGGTCACAAAGAATTTTGAGGTTTTCCAGGAAACCTGGCTTATAAATTTGTATCTTTCTCACAGTACATTTGTGTTTCAAAGCATCTTTAAACCCATCATTTTCTAAAATTCCTGACTGCCTGAAAAGCTGCTGGAGCCATTTATTCAACAAGCAAGTAGTGACATCTACTCCATGCAAGTCTCTAAGAACTCCCTGTATCAAAATTGTGAAGTGTTTTTAATTCAATGTGCAGGAACGTTTGCCCAGAAGTTACTCACTTTACAAAACTCACCCCATCCAGGAGATGGCCCCACTGGAAAGCAGAGACAATGCTTCTGAGCAGTTAGAATTGGTGTATCATTGAGTCTGTAAATTTCAACTTGAGTTTTTTGCTCACATGGGGACCTTCTAGGTCCCTCACTCAAACCTATTTATGCTTCTTTTTTATCTGATTCTAACAATTCCCACCCTGCAGAAGATTAGAAGCAGCAAATGGGAAGGGAAAGTAGCATTAGTGGGAGGAGCCCTGAGGAAAGTGAGAATGGCCACAATGGCAAGTTACAAAGGGGGATAAGAAACAAACCAAGCAACTCAAAAAGATCACATCCTGGGGTCACTTTGCTTGGACACGAGTAACTACAACCTCAAGTGCTCTTGAGGCCATGAATACTATAGAATGCAGTGTGACAATGGATATTCAGGAAATGACCCTCAAAAGATTAAATTGCATTTCATTTAAAAAGCCAGTGAAGCACATATATCATTTGAGAGACATTTAATAAACTCAAAAGAATTACATGTGTGCCACACTTCATTCCATTACAATCAAGTGTAAATTTGAGGGCAAAACATACCCACATGGAAACAGCGTAGCAGCACTGACTTACCTCCATTCACTAAAGCTGGCCAAGGTGAGAACTCAGGAATACAGAATTCAGCATGAGTATATTGTTATCCGCAGACATGTTGTCTTAGCTCACTTGCAACACAGGCGAAGGGATGAAGGAAAGCAGAGGAAATGAAATGACTCATCCAGTGTCACTCGGCCAAACCAATAGCCCAGGTTAAAAAAGAAGACTCAGAAAAAAAAAGAAGAAGAAGAAGAAGAAGACTCAGGCCAGGGTGTGGTGGCTCACACCTGCAATCCCAGCAATCTGGAAGGCTGAGGTGGCTGGATCGCCTGAGCTCAGGAGTTGGAGACTAGCCTGAACAGGAGTGAGACATATTCCCCACCCCATCTATACTAAACATAGAAAGAAAAAAAAGAAAACCCAGCCAGTTTGTTGTGGTGGACACCTCTAGTCTCAGCTACTTGGGATGTCAAGGCAAGTGGATCTCTTGAGCCCAAGAGTTTGAGGTTACTGTGAGCTATGACACCATGGCACTCTACCCAGGGTGAAAGAATGAGACTTTGCCTCAAAAAAAAAAAAAAAGATGATTCAGAGAAGGAAGTGCCTGGTCCACAGTGGGCACTCAAATACTAACAAAAGGAGAAAAAAGATAGCAGTTAGGCTATTAGTTATTTGTGAGAAACATTTGTTCTAAGAGTTTGCCAAGACTCTAGGCTATAACAAAGCAGAGACCTGTGATCACAGGGGCATAGATGGCTGTAAGTGGTCTTGGAACCCAATGTGACCCCAAAGAAACACACTCTATGGAATGAAGCAGTGGTGGAAACTAACACATCTCCAATGAGCTGGGAGACATGGCATTTATGGACTAGAGATGTTATGATGAACTGTGCTGAGTAACTCCTAAATACTACACCTCCCTACTGCTGGCACTTCCCCACTTCAAAGGTGCTTTATAAACAGTAACTAATTAAATCAGCGTGACTTCTGTAAGGGAAAATTGAGCCTCCTTAATCTGTTTGAATTCTCTGAAAAAGCTAATAAAATTAAGGTATAATGTTCACGAAGAGGAATACGCTGAACCCTAAACAGCTTTTGTGAGGAATTAAATATCGAAGTGTGGCAGTGGTGTTTGATGTCCTCATCAGAAGTTGTTCTTGGTGACATTACATCACTGCCCCTGCCTGGACCATCAAGGACTGAGTTCCTAACCCCACAGAGGCTTCCTCTCTCCTGGCAAGCGGCCAGGACACCTGCACTGGCTGTGGTCCTCTGAAGTAAGGCTTTATCTGGGTGGAGCTAGTCTGAGACCTGGGTAGATGGAGGCCAGAAAGGAAGGAAACTGCCTCCTGGGCCACTGAACTCTGTCCATCATCTTTATAGGAGGTGCCTTCTGCAGAGGGACAGACACCTTCCCTGTGCCCTGCATGGACCAGAGTTCAAATGTCTGATGCAGAGCGGGGCACTTTACCGCTGTCCAGTACATAAATGCTTAAAAATTCACAGTTTTGAGAGTCTACGATACCTTCCCACTCTTCTTTCTTTCCTTCTTTTTATTAAATCATAGCTGTATACATTAATGCAATTATGGGGTGCAATGTGCTGGTTTTATATACAACTTGAAATACTTTCATTCTACACTTAGCGTTACGTTTTAACACGTACCCTTGTAAGTGCACCATAGGTGTGGTCTCACCAATTACCCTCCCTCTACCCATCCTCTTCCCTCCCCTCCCCTCCCTCTCCTCTTTCCCCTTCATCTTGGGCTATAGTTGGTTAAAGCTTTCATATGGAAGTGTGGGTGCTTATAAATTTGTTTCATAGTAGGGTTGAGTACATCGGATACTTTTTCTTCCATTCTTGAGGTACTTTGCTAAGAAGAATATGTTCCAGCTCCATCCATGTAAACATGAAAGAGATAAAGACTCCATCTTTTTTTAAGGCTGCATAATATACCATGGTGTACATATACCACAATTTATTAATCCATTCGTGGGTCAGTGGGCACTTGGGCTTCTTCCATGACTTAGCAATTATGAATTGGGCTGCAATAAACATTCTGGTGCAAATATCTATGTTACAAAGTGATTTTTGGTCTTCTGGATATATACCTAATAGAGAAATTGCAGGATCAAATGGCAGGTCATTTGTTAGATCTCTAAGTGATCTCCAAACATCTTTCCAAAAGGAACATATTAGTTTGTTTGTTTATTTATTTATTTATTTATTTATTTATTGTAGAGACAGAGTCTCACTTTATTGCCCTCAGTAGAGTGCCATGGCATCACACAGCTCACAGCAACCTCCAACTCCTGGGCTTAGGCGATTCTCTTGCTTCAGCCTCCCGAGTAGCTGAGACTACAGATGCCTGCTACAATGCCTGGCTATTTTTCTGTTTTGC
>CAUYON010172380.1:0-21446 GCA_963573935.1 Arctocebus calabarensis
CAGCTACTTGGGAGGCGGAGGCAGGAGACTCGCTTGAGCCCAGGAATTGGAGGTTGCTGTGAGCTGTGATGCCACAGCACTCTATCCAGGGTGACAGCTTGAGGCTCTGTCTCAAAAAAAAAAAAAAAAAAAAAAAAAGAATATACGCACGCTGTTTCTGTTCTAAAAGTGGAAATATTCTGAATTCTGAACGCTCTCTTGCCCTAAACAGTTTCCAGTAAGGGACTGTGAGCCTGCAACGCCTACCTCATAGGGCTCTAGAAGGGTGAAGTTTGCAAGTACAGATTGTCCTTGACTCAGGATTTCTCGACTTTACAATGGCGTGACAACAAAATGCATGTAGTAGAAACCATACTTGAAATTTGGGTCTTTTCCTAGGCTACTCTCTGCAGTATGACACCCTCTTGTGCAGCTGGGCAGGTGCAGTGCCCAGCCAGCTGCATGATTTAAGGACAATTGATGGTCTACGGTGCGCCCTGTTCAATGAGTGATTCTAACACAGGTTCTGTGTTAGACGACTCTGCCCCACCACAGGCTCATGGAAGTGTTCTGAACACTTTTAAGGGAGGCTAGACTAAGCTATGATGTTCATTTAGTATGCTGGGCATATTAAATGCATTTTTCACTTACCACATTCTCAACTTCCACTGCGTCTGTTAGTATGTAATGCCATTGTAAGCAGAGGAACATCTGTACCTGAAAAGAGCATGGTGTGCACTGGCGGATGCCAGCCAGGGTGCTCACGGTTATTCTCTGGGGCGCTCAGCCCACACAGGTGCAAAGCCCAGGCCCAGCCCCCTGTCCGTCCCCCAGCTCGCTCTCCAGAGGCAATCACGTGGAACTCTGCTGGTCTGGCTCACGCCTGTGCCCACCAACACACCTGTACATCATAGACTCTGATCAGGATTTCTTTACTTACCAACTTTAGGCTTAGCTATTGGTGACAGCTACAATCTACATGGGTTTTGCTCATGTATGCCACAACCTCCCTCCCCTGCGTTTCCTTTCTTCTTTTGGTAAATTTTGCAACTTTAACACACATTCTTCAATCTCTCTCTTCTTATCCCATCTGCCACAGATGCAACCTCTTGTCTCCTACTTGTTAAGATGTGGAATTTGGGTGCCCAGACTCCCAAATTCTCTTCATCTCTTCTTCAATTCTTTAACACCCCCCAAAAAAACTGGGGTCTTGAAAAATAGTCCGGGCTAAATGAGGGCTTTGTGTAAGTATGTAAAGTTCTACTTCTCAGCAAAGTGGCGCAAGCCTTTTATCACTACTCGTTAGTTGTTATTGGTCTACCCAGGTTTTGTATTTCTTCCTGCTTTGATTCTAGCAGGTTGCATGTGTCCAAAATTGTCTCCCTTTCTTCTAGCTTTTCCAATTTATTGTCCTACAGTTGTTCAGGAAGGACTGTAGAGACAGGGCGCTCTGTCACCTCAGGTAACTCTTGAGGCTGCAGTGACAAATTCCAAAGGTGGGTTTCACCTTATCAGTGAAGCTGCCAATGAGAAAGAAACCATGAATTTTTGAAGTTGAAATTTCATCTTATAGATGAGAAAGCTGGAATTCAAAGCAGCAAATTGATTTGACCCAAATAATGTCACCAAAATCTTTGGTAAGAGCTCAGCTGAGGCTGGACCCCATGTCTCCCAATGGCCAGTGGTTGGAAACCCCCAGCCATGACCTTCCCCTCTCGTCAATCCCCTTCCAGGGATTGCTGAGCTAGTAAGCTTCTTGTGTATATTCTGAGGAAATTGTCCTTCAAAATTCTACCACAGGGGACCACTTTTGATGACCTTTCCTGCTATACTCTGGCCTAAGCGCACACCCGCAGTAGACCCTAAGCAGTCTCCCAGTCTTTGCAGGGCAGTCCCCCCACTGCCTGCTCAAGGCCTGCAGTGACGCTTTGTCACTTGGAGCACAAAGCCAGAGTCTTTCCCAGGCCCAATAAGACCCTACTATTCTGGTCTCTCATTTCTACCTGACCCCATTTCCCAGAATCCATCCATGCTGATGCCTCACCTACTCAGAACCTAACAGGCCTCAGCCACCTGCCGGGCTCCACCCCAGTGTCTCATTCTTGCTGAGACTTCCCTGGTCATCTTATTTAAAAACCACATCTCCTCTCACAGTCCCTATTCTCCTTGAAGGCTTCATTCTCTTTCAAGCCCCCAGCGGGCAGAAGTTTTGTCTCTTTTGTGCACAGCCTTATCCTCAGTGCTTAAAACAGCACCTGGCATAGAGGTGCTTACCTGGTATGTATAAAGGAAATGAATGAACGATAAGGTCACAAGTTAAGATCACTCCATGAACAGTCAGGTATTTGCAAAGTCAAGTCCTGTTAGAATGCTCCACCTGTCTTCAGCTGAGCTCTGGAGAATTCTGGGCAGGACCAGAGAGGAAAAATAGGAGCCCCTTCCTGAGGCCAGGGAGGCAGCAATCGTTGGTCCATTTCTGCTGAGGAATCTCCCAGCAGAAATGGACTTTCAAGGGGTAGATGTGTGCCTGCAAGGCTTCCCGTGGCAATCCTGGTTTTAGTTCCATTTAGGGGAATGGTAGTTTCCTCTCACAAGTTCACAGCTTTTTAAAAATCATTCCATATAGGGGAGAATAATAACAACAGCAAAGTAGACAATAGAAAGTAATAGGCAGCTGTGGTTTTGAGGTTGGGCCATAGTCATGGAACAAAGGATGCCAAATTAGTCCTGATCTGATAAGGCTGTCTTTTACTAGTGTGAATTGCTTTCCTTTTCTTGGGATGCCCTGGAAGTAAACCTGGAGACAAATATACAAGTTTAACCATTGTTTTGGAAGAACATCTTTGGAAACATGAGTAAGAGACAGAGAGGGAAGAAAAGTCAATAACAGGTGAATTATGAAGAAAGTGACTGTGAGCAGCTGGGCCTAGCTAGACCTTCTGGGAGAGTACGGAGAGTGTCAAAGGGTCTCCTAGTGCCCTCCAGAAGAACAGGGGCTAGGGAGCTTCTCCACCCTGTCCCTTTAGGTGTTAGCTGAGAGCTCTCAGGGCAGGCTTGATCCTCAGTAACTCCTGGCCTAGCTTGAGGGTAGTCAGGATGGGCTCTGGCAGCCAGTGCACCCTCAGTTAAATGCCTAGGAGCTTGTGGCCAGGGTGCAGGCATTATGGTGCCAATGAGCATGGGTGGGTGCACCGGCTGCCTATCTCCTCCTGGGGGCATGGGAGGCATGGTGCCCTAAAAGCCAACTCGTTGATCTGAACGTGTGACTGAGGAGCAGGATTCCTGATATGTATTGTCGTTTCTTTCACATCACTATTGAGTTTATGAACATAAAAGTAGTGTAATGATTTCCTAGGATAGAAGGTGGCCAGGAGGGAGGAGAATGGGGAAAAGTGGGAAGAACAAAGAAGAGAATGCAAGTGGGATGAACTTGCTCAGTTTAATTGATTAGGGCAGTGCTTTCCAAAAGAATTCAACTCATGATGGATAAGTAAGCTTTGCCCTATCTATGGCACTTTCACTGCCATGTTATAATATAATGTTTATCTGAGAACTCACCTACATCCACTGTACACGTGATAAAGGCAGCAGACATCACACATATGTGGAGAAACGGCTTTGGCTTTCTATTTTCTGCTTCTTCCATCAAAACTTGATGGAGGTGCACCTTCAGTGTCAGCTGTTGGGGTGGCTGAGGCAGGAGGATCACTTGAGCCCAGGCGTTTGAGGCTGCATGAGGTCTGATGAGACCACTACACT
This sequence comes from Arctocebus calabarensis, assembly GCA_963573935.1. Taxonomy (NCBI): domain Eukaryota; kingdom Metazoa; phylum Chordata; class Mammalia; order Primates; family Lorisidae; genus Arctocebus; species Arctocebus calabarensis. The sequence continues at coordinate 3,739 of CAUYON010172380.1, forward strand.
CCAGCCTGGGTGACAGGGTAAGATGCTGTCTCTAACAATAACAACAATGACTGATAAAGGATAGTGAAAATGTCTGCATGTTTCCAGATATTAAGCGTCACCTATGCCATAACAAGAGGTATCAACAAACTGAGACTTCCCTGATCAGGGAGCATAAAAACAAAAATCACAATCCCAAAGGAGAGCTAGATGGTGTAATCAGATTATGTATTTGCAAGAATGAGCCCAGCCAGGGAGAGTGAGCAAGAATTCCCAAGGAAGTGATGGCTAAACTAAGATTAGAAGCAAGAGGAGGAGGTACCTGGGCAGAGGGTGGGAAGAAGCCTCCAAGAAGAAGGCACAGGCCATGTGATGGTATTTGCCTGATTGAATTATACAACTCACTGCACATGTGAGGAAACAAATGGACTTATTTTGTGCACATATATAGGCACACACCCACCAGCCAGTCTCAGGAGATGATATAGCAGAATGTGAGTGGGGGAATTTAGGAGGATTTCCTTCTAAGTATCTTGCAGATTCCTAGACAGGAAAGTCAACTGGACTTAATGATGAGTTGATTAAGGCGAAGTTCAGCAGACATGTGGTGTCTGCCCTCATCCTTGTCACTGTAGCCTAGTTTAACCAATTCCAGCACTTACATTTCTAGGCCTTTCTATAAGTCTAACCAAGAGCTCAGCAAACCAGAAGGGCCAACAAATTAATGCCTTGCCCAACCCTAGCAACCTTCAACCTTCAACTAACCAGAGCTGGTGGATGGATACCCCAGCCCCCTCCTGGCCTGTGGGAAGCACATGTTCCAGAATGTCTCTCAGAGCTGCATGGATTGCCTGGTGCCAGTTGCTGCCAGTGGTAGATTGCTTGGTAGCATTCTGTCTTAGTCAGCTCCAGCTGCAGTAACAAAGATTCCGTGGACTAGGGGGATTAAACAACAGATACTTCTTTCTTACAGTTTCAGAGCAAGCCCACAATTAAGGCACTGATCTATTTCTTTCCTGGTAGGAGCCTACTTTCTGGTTCATAGATGGTGCTTTCTAGCTCTGTCTTCACATAAGGAGAGGTAAGCAAGTTCCCCTGTGTCCTGTCTCTTCTGATAAGGGCACTCACCCTAATCCTGAGGATACCGCCCTCACTAACTAATCACCTCCCAGTGCCTCCCATAGCATTACATTGGGCATTAGGGCTTCCATTATGAATTTAGGGAACACCTTCAAACCACAGCACAAATCCTTTGTTGGCTCCTTTTCTTCCCTGTTACACTTTCCCTACCCATCTCTTCTCCTTGCAAATAAACCACTTGTCCTAGACTCCTAATTGAGGTTCCGTTCTGGGAAAACTACAAAAAAGATGGGCTGGCGAGGTTGACTTTAGGTTTCCATTCACCGAGATCAAAGATCGTGGAAAAATATTCACATGGAAAAGGTCATGTTCTAGTTCAATATTCTTGAGTAGTGATGCAACAAGATTTCATCATAATGAACATCAAAGGCCCATTGCCCAGTTTAGTCAGATTTTTAGGACAGTTAGCAGGGAACCTTTGAAAAGGGAAGCCCTTAAGAGATGTGTGAATTCTCTGTTAAAGTGAATAGCAGAAGTGGCCATGAACCTTACACGTGGGTTACAAGGCTATGAGGGCAGGATGCTGAGGGCTCCTCTGTCCATGGCAGCCAGGAACTCCTAGAAATGAGAAGCCCAGGCCTGGTTTCCTGCTTTTCCAAGGGAGTTTCAGAGCTTCCAGGACCTGCCCTGGCTGGAGTGACCACAGCAATTGGAAACAGCGCCTACAGAACACTCTCCCTTGTTTTTGCTCCAATTTCCTTTATATGAAACCAAAGACCATTTCTATCAAGACAAGCATTTTCCCATTGGCTGGAAAATTGGCATGTCTGTGTTTTGGTTGACAAGGAACAAAGGCAGCAAATATATTGAAGCATTGTTGCATATTTATCCTTCCATTATTCGACTTAGGGTGGAAGACCATTCTGATGAGAGCTTTTAAGAACAATCCCTACAAGACAAAGTTCTCACAGAGAAGAAAAGACAAAAGTAAGCATCTGTGCACAAAGTGTGCATTCACTCTATAGGCCCTCGGAGTCAGCAGCTGCACGGGTGGAGGTTTCCCTGCTGGAGCTCAGTGCCGAGTGCCAGAGGAGCAGCTCCGTGGACATTTCCCCTATGGGCAGCTACTGAAAATAAAACTAAAGGGGAGGAGGAAGGGTTGGTTACGTCCACTTAATGGGCACAATGTAGGGGTGAATGGCTCGTGTGTTGGTTGCAGAACACAATTACAGGAGGGACTGTAGCTAACAAATTCAAATATTGTGACCTGGTTGTACTCTCACATAGACCTGAAATTAAATAAATACATAAATAAATACATACATAAATAAAATAATAAAAAGTAAAAATGGAGAAAACCTTTAGAAAAAATAACGAAAAGAAAAGCAAAGATGGAAGATAATCAGAGGGGTGCAGTGTCCCCAGGAGTCCCCTCTGCCTGCCCGCAGACTCATTCTATATTCGCACGGCCTCTGAAAGTAACGAGTGTCCAGAGTGTAGCTGTTACGTGGGGTTCCAAGTTCGCTGATGCTGGAGACAAGGAGTGTGGCTTATTCATACTCCACTCACAGGCACTTACAAAAGGATTGGCTGGTTACTCAAGCTAATGTGAAATGAAAATCTGTTTTTAAGAATACCTCAGAGAAGCAAAAAAATAAAATAAAAAATCCTAGGACTTAGAAGATCACTATCATTTATTCTGGTCCTAGAATAAAGGATTTTAAAACACCTCTGTTCTCACGTGGCAGGAATCAGGAATGTGACTTGCTTGGTTCCCAAGGCTGTATAGTGTATACAGAGGCTGTGGGATCCCAGAATATCCCACCTCTCCACGGGTGGCTTGTGTGGAAGGCAGGGCTGTGTTTGACACCAAAGGACATCCTGTTCTGGGGACACAGAGAGTTGAAGAGGAGACCTGGCTGGGAGAGGCACTGCTGCACATTGGCCTATAAAATGCTGAGAAGCATTTTGACATGACCAGAAATGGATGATCACTCCTGCTCCCCTGAAGCCCAGGAATGCCTTCAGCAGTGGGCACCACTCGCAAGGCACAGCAGAAACAGTGGCCATGAGCATGGAGCAGGTGGATGGCACAGCGCCCTGGGTCTCCATGGAACCAGCACTAAGTGCATGATATGAGGCAGCTCCAGGGGTGGGAGATGTATATTGTTCAAAGCAAATAGGCCCAGGAGGCGTGGCACTGTGGGAGATAGAGAATTAGCCAGGAGTGGCACACTTGACCACAAATAACGTGAAAGATGGACTCCACACACACTCGTAAAATTTGCCAAGGTCTTGCACATCCAAGGGGCCATCCTGGTTACACAGGGCAGCCAAACCTGGATTTCTTTTATCTCCTCGCTAACATAAAATTTACTTTCCCTCTGGTTACTTGGAGATGTTATTCTCCCCCTCAATTCTTTATCACCCCTAATGTGCACGCTCCCCCTGCCATACACACAAGGCCCAGGCTGACTGTCCTCACTTGAACTCCTCTCTCCTCCTTTATCTCCTCATGTCCCCAGCTTTGGCTCTGGTGGTTGTTACTTCATGCCTAGAAAGGGCTCACTGGGCAGTCACCTAGCCTTCTGAAATTATTCCTTGCTACCCTGCCACATTTCTTTTGCAGACTAGTGAAAATGAAATATTTGCAGCTGCAGGAGAGAAAATGTTTCTTGTGCCTTAATGTTGTGTGCCCACTGTCCTATCCTTAGCCAAGCAGGAATCTTCTTTACCCAGCTCCCACCAGTGAGCCTTCTATCCGCCCTTTAAGGATAATAGCTTCGGCTTGGCACCCGTAGCACAGTGGTTACAGTGCCAGCCACATACACCAAGGATGGCGAGTTCGAACCCAGCCTGGCCAGCTAAACAACAATGACGACTACAACAAAAAATAGCCGGGCATTGTGGTGGGCACCTGTAGTCCCAGCTACTTGGGAGGCTGAGGCAAGAGAATCACTTAAGCTCAAAAGGTCAAGGTTGCTGTGAGCTGTGATGCCACAGCACTCTCCTGAGGATGACATAGTGAGACTCTGAATCAAAAAAAAAAAAAAGAAGAATATCCTCCAAGAGTCTTCCTACAATGTTCCAGCAAAGGACACATTGATCCTGTCTATACCACCTACTTCTTGAACATACCTATAATTGTATTTATCGCGGGTGGTAACCTGGGTTCATCTGTCTACCCTCATCCCCCATGGCAGACATCTTGAGAACAAGGAATTTGTCCTGGAACCTGGTCTTTAAATTTTTACCATTGTAAGAATACAAACTTATTTTGTAAGTAAAAGTAGACAAGGCATGCTTTGAGGTGAGTAAAGTTTTGAGTACAGAGCTGAGCCCGTGTTCGATGCTCAACAGATAGTAGCTGTTTTCTTATCTTTCCATTCTCAGGCCCTAGCTCGGTGCCAGGGATGCAGCATTCACTTGGTAAGAGGGAAGTGGAAAGTGGGTGACTGTTGTGCTAGACTCTGCCAGTTGGCCTCTAATACCCATTTCCCCTTCTTTGTTAGCAGGGAAACGTGCTTATTCAGAACAGCCCAGTGGAATTCCCTTTCTCAGTTTTGCTGCATCGGGGTTGCAGAGCCTCATAGTTCTGACGATGTAGAAAATCACAGGGTGGGGCCTCAGGGAAAGTATGTTTTTTCCTGGTAAAAATTAATAGCCTTGGCTGCCACGTGCCTCTTCTCTTTCCCTTTCTTTTTGTTCTACCTGCCCTGCAGATGTAATACCAGAGGTTGAGCAGCCCCCTTGTGACTATGAGGATAGTCTGGTGAAGCAATAAAGGAGACAGCTTTACAAAGCAAGCCTAGACTTCTGATACTTGAACTCTTTGTTTTGTGAAAAAAGAAACCTCTCATGTGTTTAAGGTTTGTGAGTGTCTTTTATGTATAACCCAGTGGTATCAATGTAGGGGGACAAATTTTCCCCTCAGGGGACATTTTCCCAGCATCTCAGAGTCACCATCTTTACCACCAAGCCCCTCTCCGGTGCCTCTTCCATGCATTGATCTGTGGGTAACTTGCACTTAGATCAGTAACGTTCTGTGGTTTCACATCTACCCTTTGCTGTCTTGAATTCCTTCCTTTTCCATGAAGTGTTCTCTCTCTAGCCCACTATGAATTTTACATTCTGTGTTCTCATGGTTCTTCATATACTTACTTTATATGATCCCTCATATTTATATTTTCAAATGGACAGCTTGGTTTTATATAAATTCTGTATTTATAAGACAAAAACTATGTCTAAACCTCCTTATTGCTCCCGGAAAGGTTTTTCTCTGAGTTAGGCACAGAGTTGGCTGTTTGTAATATTCTGTGGATGATTCTGCAGGTTTTTCAATGAACAAGTTGCCATAAAAGTCTTGGCTTGGGGTTTTCTCATCAGCAGTTGATGAGCATATGGTCAGAATTAAAACCAAAGCTTGACCGAATTCGTGTCAAGCAACATATCCTTTTGTGGAATCCTGGTTTCTTTTCACAAGTTTTGCTCTGATAGGAACCTTTCTCCAGAGCAAATGAGGCTTCCCAGGAATCCTTGCTGCCTGGAATGCTACAACACTCAAACTGTGCAACACAATAGTGCCCCAAGTGCCTGTGGGGATGGGCTCAATGTACCCTGTGTAGCCTTCAAGGAAAGTTATAGTTCTCTGCTTCTGCTATCACGGATAGCTGAAATGAAAGCAGCATAATTTGGTGATGCAACTCTAGGGATGTGACCTCAATGTAAGATGAAGGGAGAAAATTAACTACATGATAAAAAATCTTTCTGATCCTTAAAAGACCAACTCCTATGAAAGTCAGCGAGAGGGAAAGCAGAGTATGAAGGGCAGATAGTAGGAGACACTGTAGGATGACACTTTGGAAGTACCTTCTTGTATGAGCTTTCCTCTCATAGCCTCACATTTCTAGAACCTTTCACCCCACTTACTCATGGAGCTGATGCAGCACAGCCAGGAAAGGTAGATGCCAGCATGGGAACACACAGGCCACCACGAACCAGGTTGGCAATGTCTCAATTAGCTCAAATCTATTGACCAAGCCATGAGTTTTCAGGCTAAAATTCACTAAATATCCTCTATATCTACAGTTAAAATACTCATAGATATAGAGTCTGGCACAGTGAGATCCCTGTCACATTATGTGGGCTATGCACGTATCACAATAGATTATGGTGACCCTTGAATTTGACATTTTTCATTATTCCCTGTGAAGCAGTTTTCAAATCATGGTCCTATATATAATTCCTGACAGTGTTTGAAGGGCAAATTTCTGGGTCCTGCTCACCTCTCTCTTACAGGATCCCTGTGAGTGATGCCCGGGAATATGCATTTATAGACAAGCTCCTGGGCTGGAGGGGGGCAATTGTCTCATAGCACATTAAAATTTAGAAACACTTTTCCAGTGGTGTACTTGACGGGTTTTGAATTCTTTCAGGGACATAAAATAAGAGAGTACTCTAGGAGACTCTGAAGGACAGAAGAGAAAGATCATCCTTTCTGTCTTTGTAAGTTTAATATGAAATTATTATAGTATTTATTTAACCAGCTCCCAAAGAGCGACATTTGATTGTTGCTAATTTTTTGCCACTGCAAGAAGTGCTGCAATGAACATTGTGGTGAAGTAGAACTCTAAGACAATTTTCAAGACTCTTACCCTCGAGTACATAATCCTCTCCCCTTGGGTATGGACAGGAACTTTCATTAAGTTACAAATAGTTGGCTTGGAGGGAGATCTTTCAGCCTGACCTAATCAAGCAGGAAACATTAGAAAGAAATTCTCTTGCTGGCCTGAAAGAAAAAAAAGACTGCCACCAGGTCTGTACCACAGGAACTGAATAACCTGAATCACCTTAGAAGGGAACTCCCAGCCCCAGAAAAGAATTGCAGCACAGTTGATACTTTAGCTGAAGCCTTGTGAGACCCTGAGCAGAGGACCCAGTTACTGCATGCCCAGACCTACAGAAACAGTGAGATAATAAATGAGTGTTGAATTAAGACTCCACATTTGTGGCAATTTGTAATGCAGTAATGAAAAACTAATATAAACATCTTGGAGTATATTTATAGCTATTCATCTATCTTTGACAGCATGCTCAGATAATATTATAAGGAAACCCAAATTAATTTTCAAATGACAAGATATATACCTACATTTTGGGAATATAATTGTTTTTGAAATGTATATGTAAATTCATTTCTTTGGTAATTTACATTGTATTTTGTTCTGTGAAGATTTCTCCCATATACATTATTAGCATGATGGTGCGCTGTAGAAGTCAGCAACCCAGGGTATGGTGGAGTAGCTTATGGACTAACCCTCCTGCAGATGACAACTATAAGCTCTAAATAAGATATTAAAGAAAATTACTACTTGAAGAAACTAGAGAACAACAAATAGCAAGAAGTAACAGGAGGGGTTTTGAGTTTTGAAAGGAGGGAACCATGCTTGGTGAGATGCATGTTTATAAAGATTCTTTCCCAGGACATTCTTGGTCCATGGGCTGGAAGTAGCAGGAAGCCATAATCTTTGCCGTATATTAACTTTATGTATCAGTGCTGCCTGAGTATCTAGAAATGAAGGAAGAAACCTGGAAAGGAAGGATCCACAAATGAATGATCCCTATGTTTTGCACATAAACTCCCTTTAGTTCTTGGCCAATTACCAAACTGTTCATAGCGGGAGCCTCCAGAAAATCCAACAGAAAGCAAAAGCTAGAAGGCTGAAAGAACTGACCATAGATTTCAGCTGCTACCTTCCTCAGAGGAGATAGAATTTGGAATTTGAGTCCTAACAAGTTGCAGAGGTTGGGTAACCATCTTGAACTTCCTATCCCAGAAAGGTGGTACCCAAGGAGTAAATACTATACACCAAGACTCAAAGATTTGCTCTATCACTAAGGGGTAAACTATAATAGACTTGCCCTAAAAGAGCATAAAATCAAGTCTCAACAAATTCAAGGTGATCAGGCAATAATTTAAGTGTTTCTTAGAACAAAATCAACATTCTTCAGAGCAAGAGCAAAGAATGCAGAATCCTTATGATGTATTATCTATAAAGTTTAGTATAATTTTTTTTTTCAAAAATACTAGGCATATGAGAAAGCAGACACATGTGAATAGTTAAGAATAAGAACAGTCAACAGAAAGAGAACCTGAGATGACCCAGACACCAGAGTTAGCAGTAAAGAATTTTGAAACGGTCAACCTAAAGAAGTTCAAGGACCTTTAAGGAAGAGATGGTCTTCACAAATGAAAACATGAATAATCTCAACAGAAAAATGCAAATTTAAAAAGAACAAAATGAAAGTTTTAGGACTAAAAAATATACTATCTAAAATAAAAAATTCAGTGCATACTTTTAGCAGTACATGACAGGCAAAAACTAAATGTCCACTCTAAACAACAAAAAGGTAATAGATTGTGGTGGTGCCTGTGGCTCAAAGAATAGGGTGCTGGCCCCATATGCCAGAGGTGGTGGGTTCAAACTCAGCCTTGGCCAAAAACTGCAAAAAAAGAAGGCAATATATTGAAGAACATGAACAGAATCTCAGTGACCTATGGGGCATAATTGAGCAATCTAATATGCATATAATCTGAGTACCAAAAGGAAAGAAGAAAGAAAATGGTGCTGGAAAAATACTTGAAGAAATCAGCTCAGTGCTCATAGCACAGTGGTTACAGTGCCAGACACATACACTGAGGCTGGTGGGTTTGAACCCAGCCCAGGCCAGCCAAACAACAATAACAACTGAAACAAAAAATACCTAGGTGTTGTGATGGGCGCCTGTAGTCCCAGCTACTTGGGAGGCTGAGGCAAGTGAATCGCTTAAGCCCAACAGTTTGGGGTTGCTGTGAGCTGTGATGCCATATCATTCTATGGAGGGTGATATAGTGAGACTCTGTCTCAAAAAACTTGAAGAAATAATAACTGAAAAGATCTCCAATTTGCTGAATAAATGTTAATTTAGAGTTCCAATAATAATCACTGAAAACCAAGCAGGATAAATATCAAAAAAACTCATCTAGACAAATAATTGCCTAGATGAGCAATAAAGAGAAAATCTTGGGAGCAGATTAAAAGGAGCAGAGGTGGAGTAGCTTACAGACTAACCCTCATGCAGATGACAACTATAAACTCTAAATAAGATATTAAATAAAGCTAAAAGGATACGTTACATGCAAATGACTCCTTATGAGAAACTGCAGTGGGCAGAAGACAAGCCAATATGTTTTTTTGCTGTTGTTGCAATTTTTGGCCTGGGGCCAGGCTTGAACCCACCAACCCCAGTATATGGGGCCAGCACCCTACTCCTTGAGCCACAGGCACCACCCAATAATGTCTTTTAAACAACCCCCCCCCAAAAGGTAAATATGAACTCATCATTCTACAGCCAGCAAAAATGATCTTTTATAAATTAGAATAAAATAAAAAACATTTCCAAATAAATGAAAACTGAGAAGATTTGTTGCTAATAGACTTGCACTACAAGAAACACCAAAAACGTCCTTCAGGCTGACGGGAAATGATATCAGACAAAACTGGTATCACATTTACAGGAAAATATGAGGAACAACAGAACTGGTAAATGTGAAAGTCAATTATTTAAAGACTATATTTTCCCTCTTGCTTATTTAATAATAAAATTGACTGCAAAACAATAATGACACTTCATTGTGGGGTTTTATTATATGTAGATGCAGAAAAAAGTTATGTGCTATGACAATAGCACAAAGGAAGAGGGCAAATGAATTATATTGTTTGAAATTTCTAACATTTTCTGAGAACTGATACAGTATTAAATCCACACAGACTGTGATAAGCTAAGGATGTATATTGTTTTTTCTAGAGAAAGTACTAAAAAAATAGAAGGCTATATAATTAAAAAGCCAACAGAAGAATTAAAATCAAGAATTAAAGGGTGGTGCCTGTGGCTCAAGGAGTTGGGTGCCAGCCCCATATACTGGGGGTGGTGGATTCAAGCCTGGTCCTGACCAAAACTGAAAAAAAAAAAAAATTAAAAATATTCAATTAATCCAAAAGAAGGAAGGATTGAGAAACAGAAAGACAAAACTCACATGAAACTAATAGAAAATAAATAGCAAAATGCTTAACTTAAACAGTATCATGTAACTAATTATATTTGATGTAATTAATCTAACTAATTAAAAGGCATAGATTGTCAGACTAGGGGAAAAAGCAAGATACAACATTAGAAATTTACTAAAGATACTAATAAGCTGAAAAAATAATCTTGTGCAAATGCAGACAAAGTAGACTTCAACACAAGGATTATCAGAGATAAAGAGGTACATTTCATAAATATGTGTGCATCTAATAAGACTGTCAAAATGTCTGCTAGGACTAAATAGAAAAATAGAAAAAGCACAACCTTATTTGGAGATTTTTTTTTTAACACTCTTTTCTCAGAAACTAATAGAAAAACTAGTCAAAAATCAATACAGACATGCTGGATTTGAACGACAAGTATATCAACCAACTTGACTTAAATTTACAGCTAAAGAACACACATTCTTTTTGAATTCATGCAGAATGTTCATGAAGCTAGATCACATGCTGGGCTATAAATTAAAGGCTTCCAAATTTTCAAAGTGTTAAAATAGTTTTTACTAACTACAACAGAATTAAATTGAAAATACAAAAATGTAACCCTCAGAAAATCCACAAACATGTAGAATTAAAATGGCATACTTGTACAGAGCCTATGTGTCAAACAAGAAATCACCAGGAAAGTTAGAAAATACTCTGACCTGAATAACGATGAAACATCACATGCTGATTTGGGAGGAAGCAGCTAACACAGTGCTTAGAGGAAAATGTATAGTTTAAATATCTACATCAAAGAAGAAGAAAGGTCTCAAATCAACCATCTAATCTTCCACTTTAGGAAGTCATAAAACATATTGAATGGCAAAAAGTTGAAAGCATTCCCCCTGAGAAATGGAACAAGACAAGGATGCCCACTTCTATTCAACATAGTACTGGATGTCCTAGCCAGAGCAATCAACCAAGAGAAGGAAATTAAGGATAACAAATGGGAAAGAGGAGGTCAAACTATTGTCCTTTGCTGATGATACATACCCCAAGATTCTCTTGGAATTGATAAATTCAGCAAAGTCTAGGGTTATAAAATCAATGTACATAAATCAGTAGCATTTCTGTATACTAGTAACAGTCAAGCCAAGGTCAAATCAAAGACTCAGTATTATTCAGAATAGCTACAAACAAAATAAAATACATAGGAGTATATTTAACCAAGGAGGTGAAAGATCTCTATAAGGAGAACTATGAAACTCCGAGAAAAGAAATTGCAGAGGAAGCAAACAAATGGAAAAACATATGCTCATGGATAGGTAGAGTCAACATTGTTAAAGTGTTCATACTACCCAAAATGATATACAAATTCAGTGCAATCCTCATCAAATTACCAATGTCAAACTTCACATCTCTAGAAAAAATAATTCTATGCTTCTTTTGGAACCAGAAAAGAGACCAAATAGCCAAAACAATCTTAAGCAAAAAGAACTAATCTGGAGGTATCACATTACTCAACTTCAAACTATACTACAAGGCTATAGTAATCAAAACAGCATCATATTGGTATAAAAAATGAGATGTGGATCAAGGGAATAGAATAGAGAATCCAGATATAAAACCGTCTACTTACAGCCAACTGATCCTTCAACAAAGCTGACAATATACACTGGGGAAAAGCTCTATTTAATAAATGGTATTAGGAAAACTGGAGAGCCACATGCAGAAAAATAAAACAGGACCCCTACCTCTCACCACTTGCAAAAGTTAACTGAAGATAAATAAAAGACTTAAATCCAAGGCATGAAAACATAAGAATTTTAGAAGATAATATAGGAACAATCCTTTTATAGATGTAGTATCCACCTCAGCAAAGACTTTATGACTAAGACTCAATGACAATCATGGGAATGACAAAAATTAATAAATGGGGTTTGATTAAACTAAAAAGCTTCTGCACAGCTAAGGAAATAATCAACAGAGAAAACAGACAACCTGTAATATGGGAGAAAATATTTGCAAGCTACAAATGTGATAAAGGGTTAATATCCAGAACTTATAAGAACTCGAGCAAATCAGCAAGGAAAAAACAAACAGCCCTATTAAAAAGTTGGCAAAAGACATGAACAGAAGCTTTTCAAAAGAAATACAAATGGCTAATTAACATACAAAAAATTGCTCAATGTCATTCATTCTCAAAGAAATGCAAATTAAAACCACAATGAAATATCACCTTACTCTAGTTAGAATTTTTTTTTATTTAAAAGTTCCAAACCAGGAAGTCCTGGCATAGATTCAGGACTCATGTACTGTTGGTGGGACTGAAAATTAGTACAGATTTCTATGGAAAACAGTATGAATATTCCTCAAAGGACTAAAAGTAGACCTACCATTCAATCTAGCAATCCCACTATTGGATATCTACCTGAAGGAAAAGAGTTTTCATCAAAAAGACACAGGCCCTTGCATGTTTATTGCAGCATAGTTCACAATTGCAAAGATGTGGAATCAGCCCATGTGCCCATCATATCATGAGCAGATTAATCAAATGTGGTATGTGTGTACCATGCAGTACTGCTCAGCCATTAAAAAAAAGATGAATATTTTTGCAACAATCTGGATGGAACTGGAGACTGTTCTCCTAAGTGAAGTATCTCAAGAATGGAGAATGAAACACCACACGTATTCACTATTAAATTGTAACTAACCGATGAGCACATATAAACACAGAGGGAAGTAAAACTCAGTGGAAATCAAGGTGAGGGATGAAGAGGAAGAGGGCAAAAACCTACCTCATGAGCACAATGAACACAATCTGGGTAATGGACACACCTATGTGCAGGCCTCAAGCATTACAAAAGCAATCCATGCCACCTTAATAATTCATACTCCTTTAATATTTTGCAATAGGAAATAAAAATAAAGAGGTCATAAAAAAGCCAAATTAAGGGTGGTGCCTATGGCTTGAAGGGGTAGGGTGCCAGCCCCATATGCCGGAGGTGGTGGGTTCAAACCCAGCCCCAGCCCCCAAAAAAGGCAAATTAAGCCAATGTCAATGGGACAAAGGAAATAACAAAAATAAAAGCAGACATCAATGAAATAGAAGGCATACATGTATAACAGTGAAAAATAAGCAAAGTTTAGTTCTGTAAAAAGTTGAATAAGATTGCTTAGTCCCAAGCAAGACTAATCATGATGAAATAATACAAAGCACACATTGTAATTATCACAGATATTCTCATGACAGATCCCACAGGCATTTGAAGGGGATATTATTTAAGGGGATGTTCTAAATAATATATTTATTCTTATGCCAATAAATTCAACAACTTAGATGAAATAGTCAAATTTCTAAAAGACCAATGTGAAATAACAAATATGTTATTGAAATATGAAGAAACAGAAAATTCTGAATAGTAGTATAATTATAACGTGAACTCATAACCAATATCTTCCCCCACAAAATACCTTCCAGGTTCAGATAATTCCACTGACAAATTATATCAAACAATTAATGAAAATTAATGCCCATCTTACACAAAGTTTCAGAAAATGAAGGAAGGAAACACTTCTTAGCTATTTTTATGGGCCGGTATAACACTAATACCAAAACTTGACGCATAGATTACATGAAAAGAAAATTACAGAGCAATATTCTTTACAAACATGGGTGTAAAACTCATTAACAAGATGCTAATGAGTCAAATCCAGTGATGTACAAAAAGAATTTATCATGCTCAGTTAGGTTTTGTTCTATCTGTGTTTAACAGTAGAAAATCAATCAATGTAATTTATAATATTAACAGGCCAGAGGATAACAACCAGGTGATTATCCCTATAGAGCCAGAAAAGCAGTTAGCAAAATCCAACACTATTCACAATGGAAATTCTCTGCAAATTAGGAAAAGAAGGGCACTTCTTTACACTTACAAGGGGCAACCTCAAAAATCCCATAGATACTTAGTGATGACTTTTTTTTTTTTGAGACAGAGTCTCACTTGGTCACCCTCAGTAGAGTGCCACGACGTCACAGCTGACAGCAACCTCAAACTCTTGGGTTCAAGCATTTCTCTTGCCTCAGACTCCCAGGTAGCTGGGACTACAAGCACCTACTATAGTGCCCAGCTATTTTTTTTTTTAGAGATGGGAGTCTCACTCTTGCTCAGGTTGGTCTCGAACTTGTGAGCTCGGACAATCCACCTGCCTTGGCCTCCCAAGTGTTGGGATTATAGGCGTGACCCACTGTGCCCAGCCTAGTGATGAAGTATTGAAAATGCTCAGGAACAAACTGCCATTGTACTTCATAGGTCATTGACAGGTGTGAGAAGCCAAGAAAATAAATGAAACCAGAATTGAAAAGGAAGTATTAAACTCATTTTAATCACATATGATATGACTGTGTATGTAGCAACACCTTACAAAATCTAACTGAGCTTGAACTAACAATTGAATTTAAAAGATTGCAGTATACAAAAGTCATTTTTTGCGGGGAAAATTTCTTTATACAATTCAACTTCCTAAATAGATTCCATTTTATTTCTTCACTAAATTTCATCAAAACACATAAAATAGTTTAGACTGAATTTGACAAAAGGTATATAAAAATCTCTGTACAGAAATAATGCTAAAATAAATTAATTTCTTAATTACTTAGGTAAATTAAATTAATTACTTAAGTAAATGGAAGGATATTTCAAGCTTATGAATTAGAAGACTCTTCATTGACAGCTATTCTCTGCATTTTTATCTGTAAATTCAATCCCAATCAAAATTCCATAGACATTATTCTACAATTTATAAGTAAGTTGATTTTAGAAAGATGAGTTAGAGTAGCCAAATTCTTGAAAAAAGAACAGCAGAGAAGTCATACATTGTGATTCCAAGACTTTCTATAAGGCTACATTAAGACAATCTAATTCACACCCACAGAGAAGAAAAGCTCATTTCAATTCAAGTTGGGAGGAAGGGAGATGAAAGAGGCAGAAAAGGGGGAGTGCACACAATGTGCACAATGTCGGGGTGTGTGGCACATCTTTAGGGTGCGGGACACAACCACAAGAGGGACTCTACTTGGTAAGTTCAAATACTGTGAAAAAAACGATCATACAATACTGGCATCCAATAGGCAAGTACGTCAGTGAAACAGAACAGAGCCCAGAATTAGACCACGCATGAAGTCAATTAATTTTTTGTCAAATGTGTCAAAACAACTTAGTGGGGAAAGCAATAGTCTTTTCCAAAAATTATGCTGGCATAACTAGATAAATGTGTATGTGTTACATATGTATGTAGAGGGACACGACTCCTGCCTCATACCATACTCAGAAGTTAGTTTGAGAGGAGAAAACAGATCTGAACCCAAAATCTAAAGCTCTAAAAGTTTCTCGAAGAAAACTTAGGAAGATATCTTCATGGCCTTGATGTAAGCAAACATTTTTTAAAAGGACTCTAAAAGTGCTAGCCACAAAAGATAGGAAAATGTGATCAATTGAACTTCATAAAAATTAAAAGCCTGCTCTTTACAAACCATTAAGAAAATAAAAATTCAAACCACAAAGTGGAAGAAAATATTCAGTATATATATATATATATATATTTGACAAAGGATTTATGTCAAGAATATATAAAGATATCAAATGATATTAAGCCAGTAATATGGAGTACAGGAATTATAGTAGATTGGTGGTTATGATCTTGAGTTTGAGCTTTAGAGTCAAATGGATCCAGATGGATTTCTGGCTGCCATCACCTGTGTGACCGTCAGCCCTTTAATGAAGCTCTTGGAGTGTCCATTGTTTTTTTTTAACTTTAAAATGGGGGATAATGCTTACTGTTTGTCCAAATTGAAATATTATATATGAATGAATTTAAATAATGATGTTGGATGCAACAACAGTGATTTTTTAGTATACACTCCATATTTTTAATATTTCCACCATGGTAAATCTAAAATCATTGTCAAGATAAACAGCTAGGGACCTAAAATAAATGAAACCCACGCTCTTTCCAAATAAGCCAGTAAATTTTCTACTCTGGCATGGACCTCAGGAAACTGGGAACTGGTCACTGTTCACTCCCCTCTGCATCTCTAACAGGGATTTCATTGAATTGGTAGATCACTATGGGTGATATTGACAGCGTAACAATATTAAGTCTTCTAATCCATCAACATGAGATGTCATTCTAGGTATTGTTGTCTTCTTTAATTTCTTTCAGCAACATTGTGTAGTTTTCAGTATACAAGTCTTTTTGCATCTTTGTTTATCACTAAGTATTTTATTCTTTTTGATAATATTCTGAATGGAATTTTCTTAATTTTATGGTCATCATTAGTATAGAGGAATGCAACTTTTTGCTAATTTTTTATCCTGCAACTTTGTTTAATTTGTCTATTAGCTCTGATGGGGTTTATTTTGGTGGAATCTTTAGGGTTTTCTTTCTATCAGATTATTTTGTGTGTTGATTATATCATTTACTTACTCCTTTCTATTTTAGACAACTTTTATTTCTTTTCCTAGTTTAATTCCTTTGGCTAGGACTTGTGAGTGTTGTAGTAAACACAAGTGGTGAGCATGGGCACCCTTGGCTTGTCCTTGATCATAGAGGAAAAGCTTTCAGTCCTTTACCATTGAGTAGGATGTTAGTTATAGGCTTTCAATATATTTTATTTATTTATTTATTTATTTAGAGACAGAGCCTCAAGCTGTTGCCCTGGGTGGAGTACTGTGGCATCACAGCTCACAGCAACCTAGCAACCTCCAACTCCTGGGCTTAAGCGATTCTTTTGCCTCAGCCTCCCAAGTAGCTGCTATTACAGGTGCCTGCCACAACGCCCAGCTATTTTTTTGGTTGTAGTTGTCACTGATGTTTGGCAGGCCCGGGCTGGATTTGAACC
Source organism: Arctocebus calabarensis (assembly GCA_963573935.1). Lineage (NCBI taxonomy): Eukaryota > Metazoa > Chordata > Mammalia > Primates > Lorisidae > Arctocebus > Arctocebus calabarensis. The sequence goes on from CAUYON010172380.1 coordinate 20,746, forward strand.
TGCCAGCTCTGGTGTATGTGGCTGGCGCCTTAGCCACTTGAGCTACAGGTGCCAAGCCCACATATGATCTTTATTATGTTGTTCTCTTCCTTCTTGTTGATTTTATTAAAGCATAAAATGGTATTGAATTTTGTCAAATATATTTTCTGTATCAATTGAGAAGATCATGTGGGGTTTTCTTTCATTCTGTGAATGGGGTGTATTACATTGATTGATTTCTGTAAATTGAATCATATTTGCATTCCTGGGATAAATCCCACTTGGTCCTGGTGTATAATCCTTTTGAAGTTACATTTTTTATTTTATTTTTTTCATTGTGAAATCATAGTTGTGTACATTAGTGCAATCAAGGGGTACAATGTGCTGGTTTCATATACAATCTGAAATGTTTTCATCAAACTGTTTAACATAGCCTCCAGGGCATTTTCTTTGTTATTATATGAAGAAATTTGTATTCTGCATTTAGTAAGTTTCACCTGTACCCTTCTAAGATGCACCATAGGTGTGGCCCTACCAATTACCCTCCCTTCACCCCAACCTCCCCCTGCCCTCCCATTCCTTCCCTTGCCCCTTTCCCCATATTCTTGTGTTATAATTGGGTTATAGCCTTCATATGAAAGCTATAAATTAGTATAATAGTAGGGCTGAGTACTTTGGATACTTTTCTAACATTCTTGAGATATTTTGCTAAGAAGAATATG
>CAUYON010172381.1:0-12686 GCA_963573935.1 Arctocebus calabarensis
GCCAGCCACGTACACCTGAGCTGGCGGGTTCGAATCCAGCCCAGGCCCGCCAAACAACAATGACGGCTGCAACCAAAAAATGGCCGGGCGTTGTGGCAGGTGCCTGTAGTCCCAGCTACGTGGGAGGCAGAGGCAGGAGACTCACTTGAGCTCAGGAAATGGAGGTTGCTGTGAGCTGTGATGCCACAGCACTCTATCCAGGGGGACAGCTTGAGGCTGTGTCTCAAAAAAAACAAACCAAAAAACAAACAGGCCTTTGACGACCCTGAGACAAGATAAATAGAAGTTGAATTCCTGATTCAGACAGTATGAGCACTTTTAAATAGCTCTACGCTTGTGACCTGACTGCTTTCTGGAACGGTGGCAGTTCCAATTCGTTCCTCATCCGCAGTGAGGGAAAAAGCCCATTCTATTCCACCCTCACCACATCGAGAAGTTTCTTTTTCTCAATATTTGCTAATTCAATAGATGAGAATATTCATTTTAATTCACAATGCTTTGATTACCAAGGGGTTGACCATTTTTTTATTATTTATATTTCCCATTCTGGATTTTGTGTGTGTTGTCTTTTTCTTTGGGATTTTTGTTTTTCTTTTTGATTTTGCATGGCCTTTGAACAAAGGAAGGATTTCAAATGTTGTCATATGTGTTGCAACTATTTTCCCTGGTCTTTTGTTTGGCTTTTTAATTGTATTTGCGGTTATTTTGGTGGACAGAGGTGCTTAATTGGCATTTATCCTCTGTGTGAGTTCCATTTCCTCCTTGAAACTTTCCCATTTGGTTTGTGACTATCGGCTACCCCACTTTGCTCTCAGCCCCTTGATAGTCCATAAACAGTTCAGAGACGCAGTGCAGAAAGGTATGAATTACTAATGCTTTCAGCGGCTCCTTACCAAAAAGCTGACAGTGGTTTAAGCCAATTGTCCTTTGGCCCACAGCAGAATCAGCTTGCAGGCCTGGTAAAACTCAGATTGCAGGGTCCCACATACAGAAGTTCAGGTGCGAGTGGACAGGGTGCGTTTCTAACACATTCCTGGGTGCTGCTGATGCTGCTGGTCTGGGACACACTAGGGGAACCACTGGCTTAAGCAACTGAGACGTTAAATGACCTCACAGAACACCAAGTCCAGTTGAGGGTGGTCCCAGGTTTGGTTAACAGTTCCATGGAACCAGGGTCTAGGTCAAGTCTTTACTTTCTCTTTGCCTTTTCTTCAAGGATTAGCAGATGGCTGCAATAGCTCCAAGCAGTTCATGCTTTCACCAGCATTCCAAGCAGGAAGAAGGGGGATGGTGGGAAAAGGCTTTCTTTTAATAGGATAGGGCACATTGCTGCTTTCACCAAAGCTTGTAGGCAAACATCTAAAAGAAGGGAGGGTGGATTTGGGGTGGTAGATAGTCTGTGCCTTAAGGGCATTCCTGTATTGGGTGGAAAGGTAGAGAGTTCAGGCCCTTGGACCCTTAGCTGTGGGCTCAGTGACCTTGCTAGGACGTTTTTAAGAAGGACCCTGGGCGGTGCCTGTGGCTCAGTGAGCAAGACGCCAGCTCCACATACCAAGGGTGGTGGGTTCAAACCTGGGCCCTGGCCAAATTTCAATAAAAAATAGCCGGGTGTTGTGGTGGGCGCCTGTGGTCCTAGGTCCTTGGGAGGCTGAGGCAAGAGAAATGCCTAAGCCCAAGAGCTGGAGGTTGCTGTGAGCTGTGATGCCACAGTACTCTACCCAGGGTGACAAAGTAAGACACTGCCTCTAAAAAAAAAAAAAAGAAGAACCCCGTATCAAGTCAGCTTGGCCTCCAAGCTGGTTCTGCCCTCCGCTTCACAGGAGTAACTAGGCTCTACCTTGTTTCTTATACACAGTATAAGGCTGGCTGGTCCCCTGTTTTGGTGCTTGGACACTTTCTTGCCTGAATTCCTTGTTAAATAATTGGCCTAAGCCTGTCTAGGTTGGGAATGCTGCCAGTTCCTCTGCCAGTTCGTCTCCTGCTCAGGAAACCCATCCCCAGATACTGACCTAGTGCTATGGTGCTTTGTCACATGTTGACAGGCATCACCTGCCTGGTGTCCCTGAGACATCCCTCTATTCACTGCCAAAGTCCCTGAGGGGGGGACCTGAGCCTCTGCAGGGTTACTGGGATCAAGTGCGTACTGCGTTTTGCCTGTTGATCCAACATTCTTTTATTGTTTACGTCCAGTGTTTGAATCATTTCCAATCTTCGTTGGAGGGCTGGCTCCACCGACGCCCTCTACGGTGGGAATTGGGAGGAGGAAGTGCCTACTTCAGGTAATAGGGAAGGCCAAAGGCCAGAGCAGTGGGCTAAGGTGGTGCCTGTAAGGAAGTACCCAGCTGTGGATGCAGGGGAGAGAGGTAACTGGCTCCGAGGGGTCCAAGGTGGGATCCTGGTAGCATCGGTTAGGGCCCTAGTAGTTCAGGTGAAGAAAGCTAGACCTAAACTAGTTTAAATGAAACAGGATTGAGAAGTCTGGGGCTCAGGCTGACTTCAAGCATGGCGCATGGCGTCATTCTGTTTAGTCGAAAGCTGTCTCCTTCCATATTTTAAGTTCAGCCTGAAGTTTTTTCTGTACAAAATGAACTATAACCACCTAACTGGATGTACAAACAGACTGCAAGCTACTTGTGTACTGATGGCCAGCTGTCCAAACTGTGTTGCAATACGGCAAATGCTGCAATCAATTTGGTTGTTTCTGTACATCCCTTTCCTTCTCCTGTCCCTCAATCTTCTCCAGTGGTGGAGTTTCTCTGAACCTGTTCTGGTTGAGGGCTGCCTGATTCCTTAATCTTTGTTTGCTCAATTAAATTCTGTGAAGTTTATCTTATCTAGAGTTTTTCTTTTAATGGTTCAGAGGGTGTCTTTAGAATCCAGTTGTATCTCTCAGTTCGGCTTCCTCTGAGGGCACTAATTCTGCCCTTGTGGTCGGGGGTTGGCTGCTAGCAGCTCTGGGGATTATCTCCTCCCCATTTTCTTTCCAGAGAAGGAGAAAATCCACTTTCCTGAAAGCACAAACAAAAGTCCCAGAATTGAGATCTGCTAGCCCTGATGGGCCTGACTTGGCTCATTGTCCTTCCTTGAAACCAACCACGGGGGCCAGGGAAATGTGACGTGTGGATTAATTAAGGGTTGGGTCACAGGATTCAACCCTAGAATCGGGGGCAACCCATCCAAACCACACGAATAAAAATAGGGCAGGAGGCTCAGCGCCTGTGGCTCAACAGGCTAAGGCGCCAGCCACATACACCTGAGCTGGCGGGTTCGAATCCAGCCTGGGCCCGCCAAACAACGACGGCTGCAAACAAAAAATGGCCAGGTGTTGTGGCGGGCGCCTGTAGCCCCAGCTACTTGGGAGGCAGAGGCAAGAGACTTGCTTGAGCCCAGGAATTGGAGGTTGCTGTGAGCTGTGATGCCACAGCACTCTCTCCAGGGTGACAGCTTGAGGCTTTCTCTCAAAAAAAAAAAAAAAAAATAGGGCAGGAATGCTTCCAAAGAACAGTGAGGGGCACTGCTGGTGGGAGAAGGAGGGTGTGGATATGAGGAGGCAACTCAGAAATGTTCATCCAATTGGAGGTTGAACTTGGGGGTCACAGCTGAACCTGTATGATAATCTTAAAATCAGGAGAAAGCAGGCAAGGACTGACAGATGGAGAGGAAGGGGTGCTGATGATTGTGTTGGCCACCGAGGATGCGACATGTGACTGCTGGATTGGCTTAAAGGGCTGGGACAGGTAGCACCTGGCTCTGGTCCCTCTGCTCTCCCAGTGTCTGCTCCAGCTGAGTTTGCATGTCCAGTCCCAGGTCATCCAGTTCCGGGTCTCAGCCCCTCCCAGGCTGCCCATCCCGTGGCAGTTAACTCTCACAGGCCTGGGACGAGATTGACATCTCCTACTCAAAGAACACAGCATTCAATCAACCAGCGTGTTTATTCTCTTGGCAATAAAAATGCTGTTTAGAACATTCATTGCCATCCAGGACAATCCCACCTTGCAAAGTCCTTTGGGCTTAATGCTCTTATTATTCTTCTCTTAACGCAAATACAACTTGTCAGCCCCATCCGAGGTTTCAGCTTGGATTTAGTCCCAGGAAAAAAAGTTTATGGCCGCAGATGCATGTGAATGATTTCTACCATCAGAAGACAATGCCAGTCTCAAGCAAATATTTTTTTCCACATAGGGCCAGATACAATATCCAAGTTATAAAGGTGGCATTCCTCAGGTGCTTTCTGAGTCCGCTGTCTCTTACACATTTATCATCTTTTTTCCTTTGTGTCCTTAAGGATCACAATCATCATTATGTTTAGTCTTACAAGTCTCCTAAATCTTTTTGGAATCAGTCAGAAGAAATTCAAAGGCAGTAAATAAATAACATGTGATTTGTTGATTTGTTTTCCCTCATGTATTGGTTTTCTCAGCATGGAAGAGGAAAAAAACGTATAATTGAGACATAAACTTCGTCTGATTAAGTTCAAATGAGATCAAATGAGGTTCTCTTATTTGTTCTCCTTTTTTCTCTTTAATCCCCCGTCCATCTATGACTCTCCCCTTCCTCCCTCTCCTCTTTCCATTGTGAAAGAGCGTTTGATCCTTTTTCTGAAAGGAAAGGAGAAATGTTGGGAGCTCAGAAGTGGCTGGTGCAACATGCCTGCTTCTCAACTTCCTCTGGGGTGGAAATTCATTTAAAACTTGCAGTTTCCAAAGTGGCTGCCAAAGCCACAGCACGGGAGGGAGGAGGAGGACTCAGAATCTGGGAGGACAGGCTGGAGCCAGGCAGTGGGGGTGGGAGTGGGGATGCCTCGAAGAGCTGGTCCCTTGAGAATGTGCTCAAAGCTTAAAAAGGAGCGTCCGTCTGAACCGAGGAGAGTCCAGAACCCCTTGGCCACACAGTCTTGAGTGGGTCTCAGCTTCCATCCCATGACTTTCTCTAGAAAAACCCACAGAGATTCCTTATTTCCTTCTTCATTAAGCTCAACCTCTTCCTGGCTTGCAAAACAGTCCATAATCCAGGTGTGTCCCACATTTTTATCTGTGTTAACACCCACCACAATCCTTAGCTCTTATTCTCTTACTCTCCTAAGACGTACACTGGATTTGAACTTGACTTCTCAGTCCTCTTCCTACTGCTCCAGATCTCGGGCAAGTCACATAACCATTCTGAGCCTCAGGTTCTCTTCAGGCAGAGGAGCAAGTGGGTATTTACTGAGCTCTGGCAGTGCTGTATCTATTTCCATGCCTACCTACGGTAGCTGTAAATTTTCCTCTGGGAACATCCCCATCCACTTTTGGCCCATAGACCTCTGGGCAGGACCCGTTATCCAGCTGAAGCTTCACAGTGTGCCCCACTCTTCGTTCCCACTGGCCACTTTGCGGGTGGGCAGGTGACCTATGCTCATCCAACCAGAGTGACTCTCGGGACTTCTACTGGAAATGCTGGGTGCAGGCAGTTGTTCTTTTCAGCTGCATTTGAATCTAGAAGGTTGTGGTTGCAGCAGCAAAGCTTAAGGATCAGGCCTGAGAATGAACTGTCCCAATGGGAGCAGAGTTGAGCTGGGGGAGCAAGAAATCCGGTCCCAGCAGCCTTGGAGTGCCGTTCCCCCCATCTGGAACGACTGATGCCTGCCTTCCTTCTCTCCTCCCTCTGTCCAAATCCTCCCTGACCTTTCAGGCCAGCAAAAATCACCTCCTCCAGGACTCTGATCACTGACCCCACCAGCTATCATTGGTGCCCACTAGCCAGGACACTAGTGACACTACCCAATCCCAGGCCTGCTTGTATGTGGTCGCCAGTGGGCTGTTTAGATCTTCCCATGGAGTGCGAGTTTTCTTGAGCTTAGGCCTCTGTGAATCCCCAGTGTTTGGCATGTGCTAAGCACCCTGGCGGTGCAAAACCAACATTTCAGGTTTGATGTCTTTATGGGACTAGTTTTTTGCACAAATTTTGTTTTGAAACATCTAACACTATCTGGTACACAGAGGCAGGTAGGACCATGAGAACAGTGTGTGGGCTTTAGATTCCAATCCTGGGGCTCCTCTGTAGAGTTGCGTGACGTTAGGCAAGTCACCGTGATTCTATCAATTTCCTTGTCCTCAGCATAACGTGAAGCTACAATAATTGCCACACAGGCCTTGCACTTTATTGGTGCGGAGGTGCTAAGTACATGTGCTTTCCTTCCCCTGCCTTCTGCAGTGCTGGTGGAGGCCGGTGTTACACAAAGGAGGTGCACAGGCAACTGACAGATTGGTACGTTGGGGTTTAGAATATTTGGGGATAATTGGCACTTAGATCATCTCCAAGTTTCTTTTTGTGTATAGTACTGACCCCAAGCCCTCCCCACCAAGAGGGACCCAAGCTGCCAGTAAATGACTACATAATTCATCCAGGTTTTATTCTGACACAATTGACATGTCCCAATCCAACCCAAGGCCCACTTCAAATCTCGCCCTCTCTAGGAAGCCCTCCTTAATCCTACAGCACATGGACGCAGCTCCCTTCTAATTTGGTTGGACTCTCTCTCTGATGGGAAGGGTCAGCCAGCAGACTCTGTGCATTGAAGCCAGCACGCAGCAGACCCTTATTAAATGTTTGTTGAGTGACTGAATAAATAAATTGTGATCCGGTATAGAGAGCCTAAAGAATCAGTGAAACAGCAGACATTCTGAATAAAGGGAAGGGACCCCAATCTCACCATTCTTCTTCCAGCTCCTGACTTTACATAGCATAGGCAGGAAGTGCTTAGCCTTGAACTTAGACCTGGGTTCAATTCCTAACTCTGCTCCCTACTAACTGAATGATTTTAAGCAGATTACTTACCCTCTCTGAGCCACCAGAATGCAGCCCAGTTAGCTTTCATTCTGGCTTTGCTCAGACACAGCCCTCTACAGAGGCCCCACCTTCCCCTCCTGCCCCTTCCGGGCCAGCCTCTTCCCTCTGGGCCTCCTGCCATTTACACATTGGAGAAGTATGCAGGCCAATGGAAAGTCCTCCACTCTGCCTACTCCTCACGCAGGGGATTACAATCTGTCTCATCTTTCCAGTTTGGAATGCCGGGTATTTGGTCGAGGATTCAGCTTCCCTTTTTTATGGGGCTTGAAGAAAACCCAGATTAAACCCTGATTTGTTTTTAAAGATCAGAATTCTTAATCTTTCAGCATTTGGCTCATTTTCTTTATAGGCTTAGAAAGCTACATTAAACAGATTCTGTTTCTTAGCAAACTCTGCTTTTTTTCTGGTGTGTGTCGGGGAGTAACGCGGGTGGTGGCACATGGGCAACACTCTGTTTCATGAGACAAACCTCTAGAGATTGCCGCATGTCTTTCTCTGCTACTTTAGCCTGCTGTGTGACCTTGGCCACCCCCTTAACGTCTCTGGCCTTCATGTCCTCATCTGTAGAATGAGGGGGCTGAACATCAAGGCCTGTGCACTCCTGGAGGGCAAGAGATCATTTAGAATGCCCATATTTCAAACTGGGGTTCAGAGAGGGAAGAGACTTGCCTATGAGCCCAAAACTCTCTAATGGGCAGAGACAGCTCAAAGGTTCTGGTTTTGAGGGGAGCCCTCTCTTTCACCAGAAACCCCATTTTCTCTGGGAAAGAGATATGAGGCCAGTACACAATGTCCTCTCCCTTCATGGGTAGAGATTTCTTTTTTTTTTTTTCTTTTGAGACAGAGCCTCAAGCTCTCACCCTGGATAGAGTGCTGTGACATCACAGCTCACAGCAACCTCCAATTCCTGCGCTCAAGCGAGTCTCCTGCCTCAGCCTCCCAAGTAGCTGGGACTACAGGCGCCTGCCACAACGCCCGGCCATTTTTTGGTTGCAGCTGTTGTTGTTGCTTGGCAGGCCCGGGCTGGATTCGAACCCGCCAGCTCAGGTGTACGTGGCTGGCGCCTTAGCCCCTTGAGCCACAGGCACTGAGCCCATGGGTAAAGATTTCTGATTCAGAAATCTCTTGAATTCAGTAGATTTCAAGATGAGGTTTGCGTTTTAGGGGCCATTGAAAAGAAAAAAGAAAGTCTAGAAATGAAGAATTAAGATGTGTTGACACTAATCTATGCTTCGTTACTGGAAGTACAAAAAAATAAATAAATAAATAAAACCAAAATCTTTGATTCAGGCCAGGCAGGGTGGCTCACACCTGTAATCCCAGCACTTGGGGAGGCTGAGGAAGGGGAGGATCATTTGACGGTAGGAGTTTGGAGCTGCAGTGAGCTATCATTACACCATTGCACTCCAGCCTGGGTGACAGAGTGAGACTCTATCTCAAAAAACAAACAAACAAAAAAAACAGAACAAAAACTTCAATGCAGACCAAAATAGTATGAAGACCATCTTCCCCCATGACATCTTTTCTAGCCTTTGATAACTGCCTGTAGGGTAACCAACCACCCTAATATGTCCAGGACTAAAGGTTTTCCCGGGACATGAGACTTGCAGTACTAAAACCTGGAAAGTCCTGGAAAGTTCCAGGCAAGCCATGATGAACTGGTCATTTTAATGGTAGCTGGTAAAGAAAGATAAATGCCTGCTGGCCAGGGGGCTTTGGCTGGTGTGAGCAGCAGATCTGCCGCTAACAGGCCACGCAGCTTTGAGAGAGCCAAGCCTTCTGAGCCTCAGCATTCTCATCTGGCAATTGGATTTAAATGAAATAATTAACTAAAGATGCCTACTTCAATGTCTGGCACAGAGTAATCACCCGGTGACTAAGTCTCTTTCCTTTTGGGGGAATTTTTTTTTTTTTAAATTCTAAGCATATGGAAGAAGGGTACAGATAATGTGTTTAAGGAAAGATTTTATAAACTCATTCAGTGTTTTCCTCAGGGTGGGGTATGCTGGGGTGAATTACCACATCTTTTTTGTTGAATTCTTAGGCGAAGCAACCACATGGTCATGACTTTCTCTCTTGAAGACTTTAAGAAAAGTTGTGGATTAACTCTGGGGTGTGGGAGGAGCAGTGACCTGGCTGGGACAGAGGAAGAGGAGAGGAACTTTGTCACAAGACCTGGTTTAAAATCCCAGCTATGACACGTGCTGGCTGCTGCTGTCCCACAGGAGACGGACCACACACATCTGGCAAGGTTTTAGTGTCATCTGGGTTGGGGTTGGTGACACTTGGTGTGTATGGTAGCTCAGTCTCAGTCTTGCTCATTTGGGTTCTGCTCTCAGAGACTGTGGAGGGCCTCACAGGTTTCCCTATGATGTTCAAGGCTGGGTTAAGACAGGGTGAAGAGAGGCTGTGTTGCCTGGGCTGGGAAGCCAGCTCCCTTGATAAGGAACAGATGATTTGTTTCCCTCAGAGACTGGGAATAAAGGCCCAAACCCTTGGCCTCAGAGCCTCATAACTACCACGCCACTCTGTTGGCAGCTGGGCTCTGGTTTTCAGCCAATCTCAATCAGGAACAAAAAGGTTGGAAGGTTTCTCTGAAGATTAAAGTCAGCCACCCTACAGACCTCCCTGTCAGTGAATCCTGGGATTATTTCACATTCTAGAACCCTTTATCTTCATCTCTTCTCAAGCCTGCCCTTGGGAGTTGCGGTTGAGCTGCCCATCCCTGCAGGCTGTGTGGAGGGCTGAGGGGTTGGAACTCTGAACCCCTGATTTTTCCTAGGAGGTCTGAGCAGCATCAGGAAAGCTGCTGCCTAGCCCTGGTTTACTGAGCATATATTATGTGCCCAGCACTATGCGCGCCACTTTGGCCATGTTATTCTCATTTAACCCTCACATCTGTCAACTCTGTGAGGAGATTGGAGCACTCACCACCATTTGGCCCACTACACATTTGCATGACTGTGTGGTTGTGCATTTTTGTCTCTCCCTACCCTGTTTATGAACTTCAGGAGGATTATGACCTTGTCTATTTTATTTAAGGCTGTATCATCGACCAGGCTCAGTGCCTGTAGCTCAGTGGCTAGGGTGCCAGCCACATACACCAGAGCTGGCGGATTTGAACCCAGCCAGGGCCTGCCAAACAACAATGACAACTACAACCAAAAAATAGCCAGGCATTGTGGCAGGCGCCTACAGTCCCAGGTACTTGGGAGGCCGAGGCAAGAGAATTGCTTAAGCCCAAGAGTTTGAGGTTGCTGTGAGCTGGGACTCCATGGCACTCTTCCAAGGGTGACATAATGATACTCTGTCTCAAAAAAAAAAGACTGTATCACCAGTGATTAGGTGTCTGGCCCTTATCAAGTGTTCAATAAATACTTGTTTGCTGACTGACTGGGGCTCCAAGAGGCCAAGGGGTTGAGGGACTTGGTTAATTTCACGTAGCTAATGTGGTGGAAACGTAACCTGATGTGGCTAACACCAAAATTTTACTCTCTGTGCTGTTACTTGTGACTAACCCACAATGGCAGCTGAGATAAGCTAGGGTGTATCTGTTTCTTACCTTCTTTTTTAAGTTTGAAAACCATCCTAAATTGTTTATCAAAGCTTAATTTACAATCTCCAAGATGTGGAAACAACCCAAGTGCCCATCAACCCATGAATGGATTAATAAATTGTGGTATATGTATATACCATGGAATACTATTCAGCCATGAAAAGATGGAGACTTTACATCTTTTCTATTAACCTGGATGGAGTTCAAACATATTCTTCTTAGTAAATATCACAAAAGCAAGTATCCAATATACTCAATGTTAATATGAAGCCAGTAGATGAACTAATGCATGCCCATACAAGAGGAAAACTCCATTCAATTCAATTTGGGGGGAGTGGGAAAAAGAAGGGGGTGAGGGGAGGAGCGAGAGGGTTTGGTGAGCTGACGGGCACAGTGTAAGGGTACATGGCATACCTCCTGGGGGTGGGACACAACTACAACAGGGACTTTACCTAACAAATGCAAACACTGTAACCTGATCATTTTTACCCTCATATTAATCTGAAATAAAGAATAAAAATAAACCATCCTAAAAATATAAAATATATGTAAAAAAGGGGAAAAAATCACCCATATTATACTACCACCCTAACAAACTATAAATGTAAATTTTTAATTTTACTAAATAGATTAAAACACTAATTAGTGGCTCAGCACCACATGAGCTGGCAGGTTTGAATCCAGCCCCAGCCTGCCAAACAACAATGATGGGTGCAGCCAAAAAATAGCCGGGCGTTGTGGCGGGCGCCTGTAGTCCCAGCTACTTGCGAGGCGGAGGCAGGAGACTCGCTTGAGCCCAGGGGTTGGAAGTTGCTGTGAGCTGTGATGCCATTGCACTCTATCCAGGGTGACAGCTTGAGGCTCTGTCTCAAAAACAAACAAACAAATAAAACACTAATTAGTAATCTTAACAAAGACAAATTCATTTACTGCTCTTCACTTAACGTTTTATTACATTGTTTCCTTGTCTTCACTATTCTCTTTCTAAATGATGGCCTCAGAAATAGCTCCTAAACCACTATGTCCCTGATACTGTAGTCATTCTTAGTGGCTGGGCACTTAGATGGCTTCCATTATAAGTAACACGGTGACGAACATCTTTGAGAATAAACTTTATTCTGTATTCTTTTTTATCATTTATTAAGATGGTTTCTTAGACGTAGATCTCTTTCCTAGAGACCTCTGAAATTTCTGGAAGGGTCTTTAGTTTGGGGGAATTTATTCTCAGAAATGGGAGCAATAGTCTGTTGAAATACAGGGTGGTCCTAAAGTTCTATTTTAAATCGCACACGAACTTTATGGCCACCCTCTGTGTATTATGTCCTTAAACATCCCCCGTAAAACTCTCATAGTGTGCTGGAATATCACCGTGACAACAGAAGAGACCGGGTTTCACTGACAACAGGGCCACGTAGCCCTTCAGGGAAGCTGGCAAGGAGAGAGGCTATGCTTGCTCCACAGGTGAGATGTCCTGTAAAGGAAAGTTGAGCAATTTTTTTTTTTTTTTTTTTTTTTTGAGACAGAGCCGCAAGCTGTCATCCTGGATAGAGTGCTGCGGCATCACAGCTCACAGCAACCTCCAATGCCTGGGCTCAAGCAAGTCTCCTGCCTCCGCCTCCCAAGTAGCTGGGACTACAGGCGCCCGCCACAACGCCTGGCCATTTTTTGGTTGCAGCCATCATTGTTGTCTGGAGGACACAGGCTGGATTCGAACCCTCCAGCTCAGGTGTACATGGCTGGCGCCTTAGCCCTTTGAGCCACAGGTGCCGAGCCGAAAGTTGAGCAATTTAAAGCATAATTTGAAAACATTTTAAAATAGGTTTCCCTAATCCCATTCTTCTTTGCCTTAGCAAAGAGCATACTGATGACACCCTTTCTCTCTGCATCTGCCCCAGCATCTCCAGGTTTGAGATTTTGTGCTATAGGCCATTCTTACTGGAGTTAGATGATATCTCAGGGTGGTTTTATTTTTTTTTAATTAATTTTTTTTTTTTTTTTGAGACAGAGCCTCAAGCTGTCACCCTGGATAGAGCGCTGTGGCATCACACCTCACAGCAACCTCCAATTCCTAGGCTCAAGTGAGTCCCCTGCCTCCGCCTCCCAAGTAGCTGGGACTAAAGGCACCTGCCACAACGCCCGGCCATTTTTTGGTTGCAGCTGTCAATGCTGTTTGGTGGCCCGGGCTGGATTCGAACCCGCCAGCTCAAGAGTACGTGGCTGGTGCCTTAGGCCATTGAGCCACAGGCGCTGAGCCCTCAGGGTGGTTTTAATTTGCATTTCTCTAATAATTAGGGATGATGAG